>PVIW01005202.1:0-23072 GCA_004026585.1 Noctilio leporinus
AAAAAGAACAAAGGAAGTAGAGAAACCAAAGAACTTATATGCATGACTCATGGATATGAACTAAGGGGTGCATTGCTGGAGGGAATGGGGTACTGGGTGGAGGGTGACAAAGGGGGGAAAATTGGGACAACTCTAATAGCAAAATAAATAAAATATATTTTTAAAAAATTGGCAAATGGCCTGACTGAACACTTTTTTTCCCCCCAAGGAAAACAGATAAATGGTCAACACTACATAAAAAAAGGACTCAATATCTCTAATCATCATGGGAATGATATCAAAATCACAATGAATTATATCACATCTGTTAGGAGCTATTATCAAAAAAATGAGAAAATGGCAGAATGTGGAGAAAAGGGAACTATTGCATGCTGTTGGTGGGAATGTAGATTGAAGCAGCCATTATGGAAAGCATGTGGAGGTTCCTCAAGAAATTAAAAATAGAAATACCATATGATCTAGCAATCTTTCTTCTGGGTATGTAAAGGAGAGAAATCAGTACTCTAGAAAGGTATCTGTGTTCATTGTAGTATTATTTATAGAAACAAAAATGTGGAAACAATCTAAGTGTCTGAACAGAGGAATGGATAAAGATGAAATATTATTCAACCATGAGGAAAAAGAAAATCCTGTCATGGTGACAACATGGATGTAAATGGAAGACATTATGCTAAGTGAAATAAGCCAGACACAGAAAGAAAAAACAGCATGATTTCACTTACAGGAAGCATCTAAAAAATCAAGTACTTACAAGCAGAGTAGTAATGGTCATAGGGTGGGCAGGTAGAGGAAATGAGATGTTAGTCAAAGGCTGCAGTTAGATAGCCTGAATAAATCTAGAGATCTAATGCATAGCCTGATGACCACAGTTAATAATCCTGCATTGAATACTGGAAATTTGCTGAGAGAGTAGGCTTCAGATGTCTTCATCACACACACACGAGGGTAACTATATATGAGAAGATATGTTTATCAGCTTGACTGTAGTAATAAGCATTTCTCTGGGTGTGCTGAATCAAATCATCATGTTGTCTTAAATATATGCAGTTTTTATTAAATACACACGTAAGTCCCTGAGATGTTCAGAAGTACAGGTTATAGCAAAATGTCAGTAGCCTCCCCTACATTTCCATTTCCCACCAAAAGGGCTGAGCTGCTTACACAGGGCACACTGTGGAACTGTGCCACCCTTGCTTCCCCACATGGCAGCGCCTCATTGCCCACATTCCCCGTGACTGCGGCGTCCACAGCTGGGCGGGGAGCCGAAGCCCCTGCCTTCCCCTCAGCTCCCATCTGGACGTGGGTTATCGCTGGCAGGCGAACTATTGGGCCTCCGCACCCTGATTTGTTAACCTGCTTCCTTAAAGGAAGAGATTCTGGTTCAGTGCCTTAGAGCAGCAGGGTGGGAATGGCCAAAAGCCACCTTGTGGGCCAATTTTGGTATATTGTTTTATTTTTAAAGTTTCACTGCAATTCTTGACAATATCGTGTCAAGATAATTGATTAAAACATTGAAATGGTTTCCTTCCTTCCACCATCAGGCAATAGCCAGGCTCATTTTACCGTTTTCCTGTCACCAAGGGATTTTTGCAGATGCTGCGTAAGGTGAGCAGCTCTTCCTGTCTTTTGGCAAGAGCCAAACTCATGGCAGGGCTGTCAGGTGTCCTGGAGTGGGTGATGAAGGAATGGAGGGCCTTGGAGAAAGCAAGGGAGGGTGAGTGAGGGAAAATAAACACAGGTTCTCTCAGGGTAGAGGTCAGCAGCGGTGTTAGCAACTGCCCCTGGGGGAGGTGATAATAACTATCTGTAGCACGTGTGGACCACGTGTGATTTCTGACTCTACCTATGGAACCACCAGAGCCTCCGCACTTCAAGGGATCATAAAGCCAGCTAGGGGTTTGGTGTCCCAACAGCAACTGTGGACAAATGACTAGTCACCACAGGCTCAATCCGATCCTCACCCTGGTGTGTGTGTAAGGCCTTTGCATATCCTTGGTGAGCTGGTGGCCTGATAATTACAGAGTCTGAATTGCCCACCTATTTAGTGGAAAGGGGGTGGAGTGTGATATAGGTTGATTAGAATAAAAATGAACAATGCATCTGGGTTTGTATATCTGAACAGATTGTCACTTTCCACGCTCTACTCAAAGTGGCGGACACTGGTGAAAAGAATAGATATATTTTACTTGGTGGTTCCCTCTTCTCAAACTTGTACCCTGCCCTGGTTCCCCCAACTCCACCCCTTTACTTCCCTCTGGTGTCATTTGCCAAGTTCTAGTTAAAGTGTAAACAAAGGGAAAAAAGAAAAGAAAAGAAAAAAAAGAAACAAGAGGAGAATAAAGCTAGATAATGTATGTAGAACATTCTGGAAAAGTGTACATCTGCTTGTAAAAAAATGGAACGAGAAGAAGGTTCTCCTCAAGACTGTTTGAACACAGTCACTTCAAACCTGCCATAGAATAAATATGAGGAACTAAGAAGCAAATAAAGGGAAGTAACTGGCATTGCCTTTCATTCAAGAAGTTCTAACTACTGATTTTTACCTGAGAGACACTGCTGAGAAGAAACTCGTCTATTAATTGGCTTTTGAGGATAGACACCCAGATAAAGAGGCTTCAGTTGCTGGGACAAAATCATTTCATTTAGTTTTTTCTGCAGAATGAAATATTCTTCAGATAACTTTGATATCTAAAAAGAAGGTCAGGTATGAGATTAAATCAAGGACAAGAATTCAGAGAGTTCACAGGCACACTGGGGTCTAATAAATTCCTGATCGGCGGTCCCTGGGATGCTCACAAACTACTTCTTCAGGACCCACCCCGACTCTGTACCAGGGGCTGGTCAAGACCTCACTTGACAGACATGCACTCCCTATGCCACCTACATGGCTATTTCACATGTTCCATTTACAATTGCCAACTATGGCGTGCTACATGAAATGTTCTTTCCTGATCAGCTCCTTCTTGGGGTTCCTAAGAGGTGGCTTCCATCCTTCCCATTCTCTTGGGATTGTTTTTCTGCTATTAGCTGGAGGAGCCCCTCTGCTGACTGACTGTCCTCCTTCCTTTTCCAGTCTCCTTTGCCTGACTTCAGGGGCACTCTCTCCTGGCTCCTCTCCTTCCACCTGGCCCTCTACCTCTGTCTCTTCTGTTAACAAGGCTGTCCTGCTAGGTTGAATATGGGGATCCTGCTTTTCTGCCTCTAGCTTTGTCCCTGGGGAGCACTAAACCTGCCCCAGGGTCTTATCAGCCACAGTCGGTAGATGACTTGGTCATTCTATATCCCTTCGACATTTCAGTTGCATAGCATGCTAGGGTTCTAACCCTGAACTTGGTCCTACAGTGAACAGATTTATGCACCAAGGGGAAAAAGGACTGCTTAAAAAAATAGAGCGGGAAGTAGCTGGCTGAATAAATCAATGGTGTATCTTTACTAACAGCTAGATGTAGAAGATGCTTGGGCGGCACCTGTAACACTCAGTGGGAGGAGGGTCAAGGGCAGTTGACTGCTTTCTCATGGGCTCAGTCACCATCACACAAACAAAAAAACAGAGTTCAGGGACTCTGCAATATTGGCTGATCCTTCTTTGAACTAACCAGAGTGATACTTTTATGATTTCATACACTGTTGATGACCTTGGTAGTTCATATTAGTTGATAATATGCATTTTAGAGGCCATCCAGTGAAAATCCTTCACTTTTCAAAAGAAAATAAAGGTGCTGATACATAGAGTGGTTTTTTAAAGGTCAAACAGAGGGAGCAGGGGCTGGAAGGGCATCTCCAGGAATGAATCCCTTTGGTCTCCGCCTAGCACTCCTTTTCCAGAGTTCCACGGGTACGCATGAGAAGCCCTAATGCTGATTGCTCCGTTCTATAAACAGATGGGACACGCCCCCTCAATGGCATGACCTGTTCTCCCAGAGAGAGCTTTGCTTTGCACTTTTTCTTTATGGTTCCTCACTGCCATGATGTAACATGAAGACTTGCAACTTCATTGCGTGTGTGCCTCAGGATGGCTACAGATCTAATTTTGATAACGTGATTATGTTGTCTTAAAATCTGGGGCAAAAATCATGGACTTTGAAAGTTAGAAGACTTAAAAACTATAATGAAAAATCTCAGATACATAGAAACCCGCATTGTCTAATACCAGCATTTTTAAGCTCTATAAACCACTGATTAGTCTCCTGGCTACACAAGACTTTCAGCATATGTTACACTATTTTATCATAGCATATTGTTTCAAAATGTATGGCGATTTGGATAGCACAGCCCTTTTATTAAAAGGGTTAGTAGTCTCATAAAATCTGATAAAACAGTATATCAATTATTAGTTAACTATGGTTTCATTCAGTTATGGTATAGTTCCCAGAGATTTGTACTTGCAGATAAATCTGTTTATTTACATACCTGTTTTGAAAACATTGTCAAATCGCATGCTTCTTTTTCTGCAATTGCTTTTGCATCTTTCTCATTTCTCATCTTGGTATTATAGGATTCCTCATGTTTTGTGGAATAGGAATACAAATAATGAGCATTTCTTGCTACTTCTGTTGTTGTTGGAACCATCTTTTGATTTTTAAAAGAAGACCTCCTGTCCTTCCTTAACTGCTCTCTTCTCTTGTAACCCCGATATTTGCTCTGAATGAACACTGCTGCTTTATCTTCTTCATCCTGTGCTTGCCTGGATGGTTCAGCTTGACCTTCTTTGGCCATTACATGCTTCAGGCGGCTTCCCTGTGGGCTGCAAACAGATACATTCTGGGTGATCACAGATGTCTTCTTTTCTTTTCCCTTGCTGTCTGCATTTTGATAAATTGACCTCTGGCTAAGACTCGGTTGCAAACATTTTTTAAAAGAAGGCTGCTTAGTTTCATTCTCAGCTAACCAAAGTCCTGCGTAGCTCGGCCTTTCTGATATGACCTTCCTTTCCAGATATGCTGCTTTTGAATCTTCAAAATTCCCTTCCTCTGTATAGCTCTGATAGTAATTCTGGATCATAGCATCCTCCTTCTCCTCATTGTTTATTTTACTGTTCTCTTCCAGGTCTTTCATATACTTCTGTTTGGGGCTTACTTCTGTCCAAGGGTCCCCCACCAAATATAATTCCTGCTTAGCCTCTTCCCCGTACACATTATTCAATTTTTTCTGAGTTTGATATCCTCTGTTGTTATTTTCGACAGCATTAGTGGCTTCCTCTTCAGCTTTGAAAGTAGAAGTCTTCACGACAGATGCATGCCCTTTATTATTTGGAGCTGGACTGACTCTTTCATTAGCAGAGGCTGCATTTTCTGCCTGTTTCTTCATAGTTTCCCTGTGTAAAACATGTTGCATCTGAATATATGATACTAAATGAGAGCTTATTACCTTTTTGTTGTAGTGGCTACATGCTACATAATCTTAAAAGCAAAAGAGAAAATAAGAACCTCGGAATAAAAACTTATCAAGTCACATCCCAAAATGTTATTTTTAGTGACAACTGTAATGGCTACTCAAGCGATGATAAGACCAGTTTCAACTTAAGAGTTGAAATTCCAGAGTACCTGCAGTGAGGAGATGTGAAACATATATCTAGATTTAAGACTAGTAAGCAGGGCACATTTGTTAGGCTGATGTGCTAAATTTTAATAAGCTCTAAGCATTGATCACAGGAAATACCTTAAAAAGTTAAAGGAAAAGCAATGTCCTCATTACAGTTCATAATCATATAATATGTTGGCCAAGATTTCACACGTATTACTGTACCAATATCCTTCCAAAATCATTTCCCCTTAAATTGAAGGTAAGATCTTTCTATAACTTTTTTTGTTTGTGTGCATGAGGGCAAACTCTCATAAGAACAATTAGACCATGAAAAGAACATTAAGGTAGAATTTTTTTTAAATGTCATAACATGACACCTTGACATAGTACTTAAGGGCTTTTATCAAAAACTTTTCATTTTGTCACTGGAAATACATGGAAGACGTTTGGCTTTTTGGAGCTATTTGAAAAGAACGGCTTTTCTTTGAGTCAAACTTGGAAAAAGGAATTGAGACTCTATTTTCCTAATTTCAATGCTAACTGGCCACTTTCAATGCTAACTGTGGTATCTTCAGGCTTATTATACAGGATGCATAACAGAATCCCCATTATTCTGTCAGGGATCAGAGATCTAGGTAGGGAACCAAGAACCTCATAATTCTGATGAATGACTATGCTAATACCTTCTCCCTGAGAATGGTTATATTAAATATAAGCAAAATACAATTAATGGGAGAATAAAACTATCTTACAAAGCTACATCAATCAAAACAGTATGGTATTTGCATAAAATAAACACACAGATCAATGGAACAGAACAGAGAGCCCAGAAATAAAACACATGAATTTATGGTTAATAAATTTATGACAAAAAAGCCAAGATTATATAATGGGGTTAAGATAGTCTCTTCAAAATAGCTCTGAGATAGCTGAACAGTCACGTGCTAAATACTGAAATTGGACTTCATCTTATGCCATACACAAAAATCAACTCAAAATGGATTAAAGGCTTGAATGTAAGACCTGAAACCATAAAACTCCTAGGAAAATAGGTGGTAAGTTTTCTTTCTCAATGCACCCTCTATACCCTTTGAATATATATATTTTCTTTATTATTTTTAGAGAGAGGGGAAGAGAGGAAGGCAGAAAGAGAGAGAAACATCAGTGTATGGTTGCCTTTCATCTGTCTCCAGCTACAGACCTGGCTGGAGACCTGGCTTGCAACCTGGGTATGTGCCCTGACTGGGAATCGAACCAGCAACCTTTGCATTTGCAGGCTGGTTCCTATCCACTGAGCTACCAGCCAGGGCACCCTTTGCATATTTAAATGGTAAAGTTAACTCATGGTATTAGAATCATCTATTTATTAGTTATATTTCTTTTCCATGACTCTGTGAGCAATTTGAGAATAAAAATTTTGTCTCATTTATTTATGTGTCCCCACTGCTTAGCATAACACCCACTGTATAAATTCTTAGATGGGTCGGAGAATACGCACTTAGAAATACAGATAGGGAGTTTCAAGAGGAAAAAGGGCAAAGATGCTATGCTTTGTAGATTAGACTATGACTTAGGAGCCAATGGCCTGTTGGTTACTATGACCATGGCAATGAATGAGAAAGCCCAGGGACAATATTTAGATGTGGAGGAGGATTTAACCAAGGGGAGAGGAGAAAAAATTAGAAAAGGACATTCAGAATTAGAAGCAAAAACGTAGAGAGCAGTGTGCCAGAGCCTAGGAAGAAAGAACTTTGAGAAGGAAAGTGTGGTCATCAGCGTGAGATGCCAGTGCACTCCCCACTGGCAAACACCTTCCAAGTGGAAACAAGTGTTTGCTGACATGTAATGCATCAATACTAAGAACCTGGTTGGGGATGAGAAAGACTGTGAACTTTATGTGGTGACCTTATACATTTGAAAACTCTATAGAGTCAAAATGGTATGTGAATGTTATTATTATACCTTTTATTTTCAAAGTTTTTCTTGTAGTCAAATTCCTGATCATGAGTCTGAATGGTTGTCACTGCTGTATTTTTGGTGTTATTGATTTTTCTTTGTTTCCTAACTAGAAGTCCTCTTGCAGCTGAAACAAAGTGTTAACCATAATAAAAGACCATTATTTAAGTGAATAAAAACAAATGGCTTTTGACCATCAATTTCAAAGAAGAAAATGAAATTAAAGACTCAAAATAGAACAGTTATATAAAAATTATGGGATACATTAACAAGACTCTTCCAAATGACAAGCTATATAGCAAGAAAATAAAGTAACTATCATATTACAGAGTATTAAAATGAAACTAAATTACAGAAATGAGGGAAATGAATAAAAAAGACAAAATATACTAATTTACTTAAAATCTACTAATAATTCTTTTCCTTTTATGTTTTCCATGCTAGTCATGGGAGAAAGCCCCTAAATACCTAAATATGTGTTTTGGATCTTCTGGTCAATTTTACTTGGAGCCAGATTTATTATTATTTTTTTATTTTCAAGGAAAGGCAAGTCAGAGCAAATAACATATTTTGTAACATTCTCCATGCAAGGGTAGCATTCCATAACCCAACACTAATGTTTCCATAGAATAACCCAATATTTTTAAATATGATAAATAAAGAACTGTCAAAAATTAGGTCAGATTTCACTTCATATGAATTATGGAAAACTTTTTCATTATTTTATAAATTTTAAAATTGTGGGAAATGAATTAGATTCCAAACTATATAATTTGCATTTTGATGTCCCAGTGAGAAATTGAGGGCTTAAAATTCCAAAAGAGATGATAATGAGCCTTTATGGAGTGACAAAATGAGGACTGAAACATGAATCTCCGAATGCCAGTTAGCTATTCTGCCCACCACATCCATGTTGTTCAGAATACAGGGTACAAGTCAATAGTGGGCCCTAAAATGGATCTACTGGGCTAAATCTAGCATCTGAAAATGAAATAAAATTAGCCAGAACAGAAAATGTTGGAGTGCACTGCTTGCAGTATGCGGGTGTATCAGGTTACAGAGTAAATATAGTTTTTACTATGGATGTCCAGTCAAAAATTTTGGAAAGATACTGTACCAAGCCATATTAAGTTCTAAATTTAGTTTCTTACAGAAGAATGAAAACCAAAATCCAAAGTCTGTGAATACATTTTAATAGAAGTTTTTGAAATATGGCTATAAATATCATGTTCCTGCAACTAACAGAAAGAATTGAATGCCATTTTAAAATGAAATTTAATTAAGTTGTCAAAAATTATGGCAAGTGTAACCTTTGGAATAAAGCTTATTGTCCAATGGGTAATAATAATATGATGCTTGAGATCTATAATTAATTCAATCACTTGCCCTATCTCTCACAATAGGTCAATTGTATTTCAATAATACTTGACAGAAAATTTAAAAATGAAATTATTTGATTTTAAGCAAAACCTTTATTCAAATATTAAAAGTGTCAATCACTAAAGCAATCAGTTTTAGATGATCAAGGTAAGAGAGTTTGGAATTAAACACAGAAGCTACATAAGAATTGGAGGTTTGTATTTAAGAATTGATTTTATGTCCATATGTAAACATAACATTATATTTTGTTACACTGTGAGATAGTCTGATGATTACCTGACTGTATTATTATAGCGCTCTCTTTCCTTTTCTCTTGTATTTTTTGGTACCTTCTTGAACCCAAGAATCCTCTGACACAGGCTTGAATCAAAATTAGCTTGTCAATGGCTTCCTTTCGCATTAAATTCAACTGATCCACATGATAATACTTAAGAAACACCTGAAAAGAATTAAGATAAAATGCAAATAAAACTGAGGCACACAGATGTGAAACAGTCATGTGCTATGCTTTGAAGAATAGATTACATCTTAATACTTTTTAGATTTCGGAGAGCACTGTTTTATGCCTCTTTGACTTGAATGCTGCTCCAACACCATGGATTTATATGCTTGAAGGAAACCTCTCTTTAGGAAGAAATACAGTTTGGAAATCAGACTGTTTATTTGCAACAGTGAACTCGGTCTTGTTGAGTGGGCCAATCAGGGTCTCTGCTCTGAGCTCTTGAATCAGCTTTAGCATCATATACTCTGAACAAAGCTAATTTTTATGCTGTTATTTTTAAAAGCTAATTATATTTCCCTAATCTAAAAACCTTACAGATCTATTTGTAAGAAAGAAAGCAGTGATAGTTACAGCAGTTCATTTATCACATGTTCCTTGAGACCTACTATTTGCACTTGTCTGCTGGGGACGCCAAGGTGAACAATGAGGGGCGCTGTCAGCCAGGGGTTCTCCTGGTGTCAGTGGTGGGCAGAACAGACAACTTCCTCCTCAGACTCCTTAGCTCCCATGGAGTTAGGAGGGCTGACTTGGATCATTTTAACATCAAAATGAATTCTGGCAAAAGTGGAGCCTGAGGCCTAGAGGTTTTATCACCTAAGAGTTTTCAATGCCCCTTACCCACCAAAACCAGAAGTGTTTTTCTTCTTTTAATGGCTACATTTACTAATGAAGTTCACCTCAAAGAGTATTTACTGAGTCACTAAGAAAGGGACTTAAATTCAAATTTAACAGCTGAGTCATGAGACTTGGTCACCCAGACTTTAAAATTCTCTCAGAATTCCATTACTTGAAAGCTTGGCATCGCAGGCAAATGGTTCAGCTTTATACATTTTGATTGAAGTTAGCTTTAATTTCTCCAGGACTCAAGATGTTAATATATTTAGTCCATTCTACTGTTTACAATTCATTTAAAATTCAATCTGTTTAAAAAGGTCATTATTATTATTATTATTTTGTGCAGCATTAGAAACGTTCCTATAGTGAATACTTTTATCCATCTTAATGAGTTGGAAAAGGTGAAGTGGAAAAATACAAATAGATTTAAAATGTTACTCAAATATCATGCAGAACTGGAACTGCAAAGGGCCTTTCTACAAGTTAAAACTCCATTTGAAGTTATGCATGTGTTTCAGACCGTGAATCATGAGATTTCAGCCTGAAAAAACTCATCTTTGTAAACATCTAAAAGAAAAGGGTGTGAATAAAATACACATCTTTTTAGTGCTCAGAAATTTCCCTTATTAAATAATAAAGTAAATATTGAATATGTAGGACCCAGTCTAAGATAAACATTGAAACAAATCTCTTAAATTGTTCCAGTACCATCTGAACATTATGAAGATTCCCACACCTCCCATCCCCAAGACACAACTAATACAAATTTCTTTGCAACCATGGAAGTTTGTTTCAGTCTATGGCTGACAGTGGTTATTCTTGAGTGGTTAATCCTTGAGTACTTCTTTTCTTTAGCTGGGCTCTCTGACCCATCCTCCCTTAGCGATACATGTATGTGCTCCAAAGACCTGGTGCCCTGTTTATCTCTGGACACCCATCCTGTAATGCTCTGAGGGTATTTGCAAAAACCCAATGCATCTTTTCTCCAAGAAGAAGCCATCTGTCTTATTTCCGTATTTAAAATGGGTTATGATTTTTTATTTCATTTTCTAAGAATTAAATAAGCTAAGATCTCACAGGCTCCTAAATCTAATATAATAAGCATATCAACATTCAAACATATATAGCAAGTCTAATAATATTGGTGAATATTTCATTCTGCATATATTTTAAATTTATAATAGAAGATTTGAGAATTAGGAAAAAAGAAAAATAAAATCCCATTTAGATCACTATAATTCTCTATAGCTTTTTGATGGTGATAAAATAGAGAAAATATATCAGTCTGTTTTCAATACTATTTGAAGTGAAGTAAACTCATTATAAATTTCATCCTTTTTTTGGATAAGCCTTCAAGATAATTTTTTTGAATCTCTTAAAAGAAACCCTTATGAAAGCAAAGTGTTTCATTTTGCTGAAGGAAACCTTTATGAATTTATCAATTTGCTTCCCTATGTTAAGCTAAGCTTCTGTAATATAAAAAACCATAACATTTTCAATCAGTGTAAATATAATATAATTTTAACTTTTATCTTGAAAAGTATATGAAAACCTTACTTTTGTTTTCCCAAGAGCCCAGTTATCAAGACCAGCTTTTTCCAAAATGGTGGCACAGGTGTCGGGGCTCACTGGGGGCTCCTCACTCCACTTATAGCAGAGAACATGGTACCTTCAAATTGGAGGAAAGGCTGGTTAGTATTTCACGAAGGTCCAGTGTCTCAGAGCCTGGTGGACACTCAACAGTTCTGTGCTGGGGAGGGGAGAGACTCCCCGGATTTAACACAATGTCTCCCTTAGGCATTTTCCGGGCAGGTCTGGAGCAGAGTCAATTCCAGATTGACACAAATCCAGTCCAGTCTACTTGTATAACCTTGAGCATTGTATTTTCAGTTTAGTGACTGCTTTTCAACACCTAACAATGAAACTTCCAACAAAATCTCCACGCAAACAAAATAGAAACAGACTCACAGATATAGCGAACCGACTGACCCCTGTCAGAGGGAAGGAGGTTAAGGGAATGGATGGAAGAAAATGAAGGGATTAAGGAAAAAAACCCAAACTCACAGACACAGACATTAGTATGATGATTATCAATGAGAAAGGAGGTGGGTGCATGTAGAAGAGGGTAAAGGGGAGAGTAAAGGGTGATGGAAGGAGACTTGACCTTGGGTGGTAAACATGTAATGCATCATAAGATGATGTATTATAGAATTGATAGAATATACACTTGAAATGTATATAATTTTATTAACCAATGCCCCCCAATATAGTCAATAAAATATGAAAAAATAGTCTTTCTCTGGGCACTCAATGCAGAAGGACCGTAGCTGCAGGAAGCACAGGGAATGGTTTTATTCTTTTTTTCACCTTCATAAAAACATTGGAAGTTGATCTTAAAATTGGATGGAGGGGTTTAAGTCTATACAAATTCCCACCAGTGTATACACACCTCCTATCACTGTTTTTCCCTGGGTTATGCTGTGTCCCTTGCTGGATGTTTTCTCTATTGACTTAATGCATTAATAATTGAAAGGAGGAAGTGAGTAAAAAGGCCGTAAGTTTCTCAGGCTAATCGCAAAATCTAGTGCAATAAAGGGGTGAATGAAAGGAAGAGAAACCAGTTGACACTGGTCAACAACCTTGTGCAAAAAAGGCAGATTTCTAGAATTTTCAACACTCCTTTATGTTTATTCAATTTCTTGGTGCAAGATTAGCCTGAGAATCCAGGGGAAACAAAACAGCAGGTTTGGGGAGGTGTTGCACATCAGACAGAGATCCTGCTGTGTAGAAGACTGGTAGAGCAGAGCTTTAATCTTAACTAGCTACCTGTATACACTTGGACAAATTGTGGAACCTCTTTAAGTATCAACTTTCTTATCTAAATATGAGCCCATGGATGAAACCTCTAAAAGTAATACATCTCAGCTCCATCAGGCTTCATTTCTTTAAATCTTCAGATGAAGTAGTTTCAGTAAATCTCTTGGAGAATCCTGGCTTAGAATGGTCTAGAATGAAGTGATGGTCATAGCTTCTGCTGTCTGTGCAAATTATCCCGGAAGTACCTATTAGCCTCCCATGCTTCAGGATTAATCTTTTTTTTTTTTTTTTAAATCCTCACCTAAGGACATTGATTGCTTATTGATTTTAGATAGAGGGGAAAGGAGGGAGAGAAACATCAATGAGAGAGGGGAACATTGATCAGTTGCTGCCTGTAGGTGCCCTGACAGGGGACTGAACCCTAGGCACATGTCTTCACCAGGAAACAAGCCTGGGATTTATTGGTTTACAGGAAAACATTCCAACTAACTGAGGCACACTGGCCAGGGCTTCAGGATTAAACTTGCTCTCTGTCTACCAACAGTCTGGCTTCATTTCCTTCTAGATTCAGCCAGGATCTCAAATGATCACATGAGTCACCGCAAGTGAACACCCTTGACACTCTCTCTCTTGTTTTGTTGCACATGCTCCGCAAACCTGGACCACCCAATCTTTCGTTTCCCTGCTATTACATCAGGCTGCAGGGCACTGCCAGTGAAAAATCTCCATTTATTCATGGTGTGCTCCCCTGTGAACGTATGGCATCCTGATTCATCTGAGCCCACAAGGATGTTCAGAATCCTCAGTGGTGTCCAGGGCCACTTGCCTCACTTCATCCCCACACATCTATTTAATCTCTCCTGCCCCAACAAGTCCCCTGCCTGCCCTGTCCTCTGAACTGCTCTCAGCAGATAAGCTTATCTACTATTTTACTAGAGGTCACCAGACACAGCTCCACTGACTCCTGCCCCAACTACAAGTTCATTTGCCTACTATCAACTCTTTCTCCCTCCTTCAGAGAAGGAGATATTCATTCTCCAGCTCTCTGTATTCAGGATGCCACCTTCTCCTCTTCTCTCCTGCATATATTCAATTCCTCTTCTCTATTCTAGCTCCTTCCATTTAGTACAAAACAAATTCCCTAAGTCCCTCTCATCTGAAATGATTCTCTATCTCCTACTGGCTCACTAGGTAATTTGAAAGATTGTTTAAAATAATTGTCTCCATTTCTCTACGTTCCGTCACTCTTCAGCTCCTGGAATCTTAATCACATATAATCTTTTAGTGACAAAATCTAACAGGCTGTTTCCCCCCGCTAATCACAAGTGTTTTTTTCTGCAGCATTTGATATCATTGACCGTTCTGTGTTTTGAGAGCGTCCCCAGGGTTTCCATCTCACCTTGCCCCCTTGCACTGCTCCCCCCCAGTTTCCCTGACATGCTTCATATTTAGATTTGCTGCTTAAAAGCTAGTGTTCTACAATGTTCCATTTCCTTCTAAGCTCGCTTCACAGATGCCTTCATAAATGCATGGTTCTGACTATTTCCTGTATGTGATGACTCCTAAATCTGTATCTTTTGACCTGTTTACAAGACTACTTTCAGGGATCATTTCTATAGTTCATAGTAAAAACCCAGTGTCATTCTATATACCTTTCCTTAAGGTTATTTCTTTGCCACAAGATAAAAGCATTTCTCCAGCGCATAACAAAGGGTCTGAAGAATCTTGCATTGTACAAGGAAGGTTAGTCAAAGGTTAAAGCAGGACAGAGGAGGTTCATTTTGTCCTATTTACACCTCCGCAGGGCCTTTGCCAATTGTTCTGCCTTCTTAAGAGTCTATGCCAATTTGGACGATAGCTTTCAAATCAGTGACAGAGATGAGGCTTAATCTTTTTATTTCTGGAACTTCCTTTATTTAGAACAGCTTTTCACATGTTCTGTATATGCTTAGTTTTCCCCTCTCCTCATTTATCATGTAGTAATTTGCTGTTCTATAATAGTACAGGACTTGGAAATACATTTAAGAATTTATTCTCCCTTGGTCTTCTAAATAAGCAACTGCCACTATAATTAAAATCAAGAAAATGGGCTTAGCTCTCCTTACAGTCCATATTATAAAAGCATGGATAATTCTGAAAGAACTAGATTAGTCTGGGATTCAAGGACATATTTTACGTTGATCAGTTTTCTCATCCTATCCCATTTTAACCTCTGTCACTTATTAACACCTCTTCTACCAATCTGGGCTAATCTAAGCCCCTCTAGTTTTGCCATGCCCACCTCTACCCTGAGAAAGCCCCTTCCTGTCTTTTCCATAAACCATGCCCTCCAACCAGTCCCAGTTTGAGTCTTTTTTCTTGATGCTCTTTTCATAGCCCTCCTGGAGATAATCTTCTTCTCCCCTGTTTTCTTATACTGTGTGTGACATTCCCTTGCATGTTGCTATTTATGGCCTTGCGCTACTTATTAACTTCCCATGTCTATGGCTCTGATAATGTTTACTGGATTGTTATTTCTTGAAGATCAAGTATGCATTTTCAAGTTTTAAAATTCAGTGTCTCCTATAGTGATTAGCATGGTGCCTTATACATTTAAAAAACCACTAAAATATAATGATATTTATATTAATATTATATTAATGTAACATATTATTTAAGCAAGTTAAAGATCTAATCTCCTAAAAATAAAAAGTATAACGATAAGGTCAAATTTTAACTTAAAACTTGAAACTCTTCTGCATCAAACACTTACCTGCTTTCATGCTCAGAATGAAAACTTTACTTACTAGCCAATAAGAAATTAAATACATACATATATATCTATATATATATGTATGTATATAATTTCTTAGTTTAGGATGTAAAATTGTATCTGCTATGTGAGAAGTGAAGTCAGTGATTAGTTGCTGGCTGTACTTCTGTATTCTAAAACTTGAAGTTTAAAGTTTGTCTTAAACTACAGTAAAGAGTTTTCCAGTATGGAAGTCACCATATTTGTGTAATTTTGCACTCCACTATAGCAAAGTGGTAGGGTTTACTTTACTTCAAGGTGGTCCAAATGAATATCTTTCTTTGATTTCCTTCTCTTAAGAAAAAAACAATCAGGTACTACCATGAATTACTGAAAATATAAATATTTGTAAAACGAATAAAAACTCTTATTTCCTTTAGTAAGGGTATTGGTTACCCCAAGTAAAAGTATGCTTGACACAAGATAAAACTATGTTTTATTTTGGCTTCTTATTTGGCACTAGGGGAAGGAGTTAGAAATCACAGGTCCTTGTGCAATCACAAAATATTGTTTTGCTAATACTAAGTGATAAACTCTGAAAAAAGACAAGAACGTTACATATGAAGAATTCCTCAAATGTTAGGTTTTACTTAAAGATTATAATAAACTTCACTTTTAAAACTAAAACTTCAAATTTAATGGCTAATACAAATCATAGAATTGATACATACAAAAAACATGAGTGTTTAAAATATTAAATATATGATACTGAATATATCACCACTAATGTATAACTTACTAAAATATATTTAATCTATAGTTTAGGTCATTTTACATTAATCTCAAATATCAAAAAGTACTCTTTATACCCTTTAAGTCTCCTAAATCACCTTGAGAGATATCTCATTTGATTCCTATAACAATTCTATGAGGTAGTCATGGCAGATTTATTAGATGAGGAAAACGAGGTTCCATATAGGCCAGGGCTTCTCAACCAATGTCTACTTTTTAGGCTGGGTAATTATCGTCGCAGGGGGTTGCCCTCCGCGCATTTTCAGATGTTTAGCAGAATCCCTTGTCTCTACCCACTAGGTGCCAGCAGGGATCTTCTCATCCCACCAGCTGGGACAACCCAAAATGTCTCCAGACATCAACAAATGTCTTTGAGGGCAAAATCTCCCCGCACTGGCAGAGGCCATGGTCCCACAGCAAGCAGCAGACCCAGGATGAGGACCCACAGGAGCTCAGACCTCTCACTCAAGCTGCCTGTGACATGTCTCTGCGGCCACACAGGACCTCCCAGCTGCCCAGAGAGACTTCCAGCTCCAGTTCATAGTGACCTTGTTTTCAACACGTAATCCTTTCCATGAACAAAACGCTCCCTTTCAAGAATGCCTAATTGTTTTTATTGTTTCCTATAATTCTTCCAAAGAATTTTGATATAAATTACACAGGGAAACTTAAAAAGAAATCCACATACCGCTTTATAAAGTTAGCAAAAAGTATCCGATGTGAGTATCCTAGCTTTCGAATTCTTGCTGTTTCCAGAATTCCTGTGTAGCGAAGCTGTAGCAGAACTTTCTCTTTGTCGTACTTTCTTGCCTGGCGTTCATTATTTGGTTTGATGCAACGAACAAAGTGAGGTTGGCCCACCACCATTTTAGATAACAAATCCATCAAGGAATACTATAATATACAAAAATATACAAAAATAAATTTCCCAGTGTAGCATACAAAAGCTTAGAGCTTGCAAGTCTTTCTTTTTATTATAAGGAAAAAAACCCTAAAAACTGAATATCACACAGGCTTGTACTAATTCCCAGTAAATGGGGGAAATTTGTATTAATGACAATTTTATGTGTAGTATTTTTAAAAAGATATTTATTCATAAAAATGTAGCGGTAGTAACTAGAAACTTAGCTATTAAAAATTCTAAAGGCGACTTTGATTAATACATAAAATAATTTTTGATACAGTTTATAGTATTTATATCCCCTTGGGGAAGCTTGTCAAGTTACAATATTTGGGACATAATCTAGTATTCTGCTATACTGTTATACTATTAATTTCCTTATCTGGCTCTTTATAGAAAGAATAAAAGTGAATACTTTAATCCCTATCGGAATCATCTCCTACTTTAAAATAAGGACTGAGAAGTTAATGCAGTTTAATATAGGGGATATAGTTATAAAAAATAAGCAAATCCATGTTAATTTTCTAATCTACTCTTGTTTGATCATTTTCTTATTTATTTTAGATTTTTAAAATTCATACAAGCCCTGGCTGGTAGCACAGTGGATAAGGCACTGGCCTGTGAACCCAAAGGTTGCTGGATTGGTTCCCAGCCAGGGCACATAACCAGGTTGCAAGTCACGTCTCCAGCTAGATCTGTAGCTGGAGGCAGGTGAAAGGCAACCATACATTGATGTCTTTCTCCCTCTCTGCCTCTCTCCTTTCCCCTCTGTCTAAAAATAATAAAATCTTAAAAATAAATAAATAAAACAGCACCCAGTTTGCTAAGCATAATAAATGAATAGCCAATTAGGTAAGTATATAACATACTAAGATAATCGTGATTCATTTAAAAGTGGAATTCAGAAAACGAGTACGTCAGAGACCAGGATTACAGGCAGTTGGCCAGGTAATGAATGTGTGGACATGGATAGCTGCTGAGGGCTGGATCTCTTTCAGTGCTGGAAATACAAGGGCCTACAGTTACAGGCTGGAGCCAACCAAATGCTGGTGTTGGGTAACTTTAGACACAGCATTGGATTCACATGGCTTCCTCCGGGGCACAGAGACTCAGATGTGATCTTCATCAAACGGCTGGGGCTGTTATTTTGGAGTCCTTTTTCATTACATTTATCAGTGAGTCATCATTCCTCTAGTCATGCAAACATCTGCCAGGCAGTGCAGATACAAAGATGATAAGACAAGTCTGTCAGCAAGCTGGGCAAGAGCTCCCTGCAGGTTAGGCACTGGTGTTCCTTAGAGGCCGGGCAGCAGTTACTCTGTGTTCATTCTTTTGAGGTTTTCAGCTTATCTGTGTGCAGCAAGATAAGGAATGGGAATGAATGCTCAACCTTGTCCTGTCTGTCTATCCTAAAATTATTCAGGAGTGGGAAGGAGCATTAATAGTTATTATAGCATCAAATTAAAAGTGCTTTTAAGTTTTATTCTGGTGGAAATGCATTTGGTTCTAAGGACAAATTTTAACCCAGGTATGGCCCTCCATTAGGATGGACCTAAGTATACAATAATTTTACAGATTTTTGAGAATGCACTCTAATACATCCCATATCTAACTAAATAGCAATTAAAATACACTAGAAATTCTTTTTTGCTGATAGCACACTGTTACCAGCTTTTGATCTGTCCACTCTCATTTAGAATAAATAACATCCCTAAGTACAACACATTGTAATTTAGTATCTTACTCTAAAATATGATGCAACTGTTTGTGTCTTCATGTTGGTCGTCTCTCTGGCATGACGTGTGGTTTCTCCAGTTTCACCCTAAGAAGACCAAGGGAGACAATGATACCTCAGTCCTGACTATGCTTTATGATTCACAGGGAGCACATGGAATTTTCCTTTGGTTTACCATAGTCTAACCATTCAAATACATAAGACAACAAAATTTTACTGATATGTTTAAAGTAATTGTTTCTTTTCTTTATTATATGTTATTATCTTATTACAGTGTCCCAGGTTTTGTCTCTTTGCCACACTCCATCCAGCACCCCCCATTCCCTTAGGCAATCTCCACACCATTGTTCATGCTCATCGGTCATGCATGTAAGTTCTTTGGCTACTCCATGTCCTGTACTGTATCCCACATCCCAATGGCTATTCTGTAGCTACCTACTTGTACTTATTAAGTCCTTCACCTCTTCACCCATTCCCCCACAATGCCCTCCCATTTGGCAACCATCAAAATGCTCTCTGTAGAGTCTGCCTCTGTTCTTGTTTGCTTGGTGTATTTTAAAAATTCAATTGTTGAAAGATATATATTTATTGTCATTTTATTGTTCATTGTTTTTATCTTCTTTTTCTTAAGTAAGTCCTTTAACATTTCATATAATAATGGCTTGGTGATGATGAACTCCTTTCATTTTTTTCTTATCTGGGAAGCTCTTTATCTGCCCTTTGATTCTAAGTGATAGCTTTGCTGGGTAAAGCAATCTTGGTGGTAGGATCTGCTTTTCATGACTTTGAACATTTCTTGCCAATCCATTCTAGCCTGCAAAGTTTCTTTTGAGAAATCAGCTAACAGACTTATGGAAATCCATCCATGGGTAACTAAGTATTTTTATCTTGTTGCTTTTAAAATTCTCTTTTTATCCATAACTTTTGGCCTTTTAATTATGATGTGTCTTGGAGTGGGCCTCTTTGTATCCATCTTGTTTGGAACTCTGTGCTTCCTGGACTTGCATATCTAGTTCCTTCACCAGATTAGGGAAGTTTTCTTTCATTATTTTTTTAAAATAGATTTTCTATTTCTTGCTCTTTCTTTCTCCTTCTGGCAGTCCTATGATGGAAATTTTGGAATGTTTGACATTGACCCAGAGGCTGCTTACACTATCCTCATTTTTTTGGATTCTTTTTTCTGCTTGTTGTTCTGATTGGTTGTGTTTTGCTTTTTCACATTCCTAATCATTGATCTGATTCTCAGCTTCAATGATTCTCGTGTTGTTTTCTTGTAAATTGTTCTTCATTTCAATTAGAGTATCCTTTATTTCTGACTGGATCTATTTTATGCTGCTGAGGTCCTCACTAAGTTCTTTGAACATCCTTATAACCAGTGTTTTGAACTCTGCATCTGATAGATTGCTTATCTCCATTTTGCTTAGTTCTTCTTCTGGAGTTTTTCATTTGGGTCATATTCTTTGTCTCCTCATTTGGCAGCCTCCCTGTGTCTGTTTCTACGTTTTAGGTATAGCTGTTATGATTCCTTGTTTTGGTAGCATGGCCTAATAGGTGTCCTGTAGGGTCCAGTGGCACAGCCTCCCCTATCATCCATGCTGGGTACTCGAGGTGCACCCTCCGTGTGTACTGAGTACAGTTTTTTCTTTTAGTTGAGCCTTGATTGCTACTGGCAGGTCAACGGGAGGGATTTACCCAGGCCATAGCTATTTGGATTGGTTGTGAACACTGACTGCCAATCTCTGTCCTCCCTGGAGTATCAGCAGTGCAGATTCAGAGTCGGGGTGCTCCTATATGTGCTCTGTAGCTGTCCACTGGGCGCACAGGCTCTGGAGTTTTCTGGGTGGTGAAGGCCAAAATCAGCCCCATCTGTGTTTTGCCCAGTGCTACCCTCCATGAGCTATAAGGCAGTCTGAGGTGCTGCTATTCGTGCTGGGCTTAGAGAATCCTAGGTGAAGCCAAGCTGTGAACCTATGCTGGTTGCTACTAGCGCTGGGCCTGGGGCCACTTAGCAAGAGGATGGGGACTAGGAGCTCACTGCGGTTTTCTGTTGCATGTTTGAGAGGATTTAGGAAATTATGAAGCATGAGCCTCGATCAGATATTCAAATATGGAAAAGTTGTTGTTAATAACTTAGGTGAGCCCATAAGTTGCAGGGGATCTTCAGGGCAGGGTACAGTGTTAGCCAGGTTGATGGAGTCTCAGATATTGCACCCCGCTGCTGGCTCTGCAGCTCTGTACGGGGAGGGTTCAGAAAGGAAACAATGGCTTCTTCCCACCTTTCTCTTTGTGTGAAAACTGTTCCCCAGGCCTCATCTGAATGCCAGACACTTCGGTTCTTCCTTGTACGTCATTGGTGCGTTTCAAGCTGCTACCCCAATGCTGGAGCTCAGAAGGATTGAGTCTAGGTCTGTGTTTGGGTTCTTTAAGAACTGCTTGGGACTCCAGAAGTTCCTTCCACTGACTCAATCCTCACTAGATTTTGCAGCCAGAGTTATGGGGACTTACGTTCTTGGCACTGGAACCCTGGACTAGGGGGCCTTGTTTGGGACTGGGACTCCTTCCTTCCAAGATAACCCTCCCAAATTTTTATTCACCCCACTTAGATGTGGGACCAGCCCATTCCATGTCTGCCCCCCCTACCAGTCTGAATGGATATGGTTCTCTAATTTTGTAGTTGTCAGACTTTCATTCAGCTTGATTTCTGCCAGTTCTGAGTGATGGTTATTGTTGTTGTAATTTTGATGCGGTTGTGCAAGGAGGCAAGCTATGTTTATGAATGCCACACTCTTGACTGGGAGTCCTAAGGTAATTGTTTAAGGTAACTGTTCAAAGTCTCACTGGAACTTGGTTTGGTCATACATAGAATGTGGATATCTCTGACCTTAGCTAATGCATTTTTAGTTGTCTTATTGCAACATTAAAACTAGCAGTAAAAATGAAGACTTAAGACTATATCAGAAATGCCTGATTTTAGTGTCTAGCAATATTATGAACATAATGTAAATATCTGTTTAAGCAGCAAATAAGATCAAAGAGAGGAAAATGAAGGAAAAGCCTTTACTTTTAGAAGCACACAAATATTGCCACTGTAAACAATTCTTAAAAATGTATTTTCTTACCTTTGTCAGGTTGATTGATTTTTCTGAGGTTCTCATTTGATAGTTTATTATATTTTTAGTTTTTGACTGTGGCAGATTACCTATGTGAATTTAGATAAAAATAATAAACCTGTTAGAATCCTTAATGGCTAGAAGATTTCCCCCATTGACTTAATATTAAAATAAGTATTGTTGATCCCACAATATTCAGACCTAAATAGTTAGTTAACTATTTATTAAGAAACTTAAAGATAAAATATTATGTAAAAATTTATAACAAAATTTTAATTCAGAAAAAATATCCAGTTTGAAGAATGGAAAGATAGAGGCGGGTTTTGGATTTCCTTTAAATTGCTGTAACATATGGGGTGATTATGATAAAGGCAGTAATTTGTTTCTTTTTTGTGTGTGTTAAATGGCATCTAAGATTTTCTTTAACATGAAAACAAACTATACCACTGGCCTAAAAAATCATGTTAATCATTAATACCTATGAAGTGGTTATAGTGAATCAAGTGTGGCTGAGAGCACTGGACAATTTCAACCTAATATTCAGAAATTTGTATTTGGTATGAGGGCCATATATATGTTTACAACCAAAGGTCATTAAAAACGACAGTGCAGGGAAAAAAATAATGACCTTAGAAGCCAGGAAGGCCTGGGTTTGAATGCCAGCTGTGGTACTTAAATTGTGTTACCAATGGGTAATTTACTTAAGCCTATGACCTATAGTTTAGATCCATAAAATGGGGGAAATAATGCCTATCTTACAGAGTTTTGATGATATCTGATAGTATGTCTGTAACATGGTAGGCACCTGAAAATGTTAGTTTACTTTTAGTCCTCTCCTACCCCTCAACAAGTGCAGTAAGACAACCATCCGCAATTCAAAAGTTTATCATCATAATAGTAATGTTCAAAATATCTCCAGAATTGGGAGCCAGCCCGATGACTTCCCTAGCTTTTTCTGTCTGAAGAGGCATTAAGCTGAAATGCAGAAAGGGAAACCTTACGTAAAGCCT
>PVIW01005202.1:23172-112018 GCA_004026585.1 Noctilio leporinus
AAAAAAAAAAAAAAAAAAAAAAAAAAAAAAAAAAAAAAAAAAAAAAAATCCACTTTAGATATAAAGACAAAAATAAATTGAAATTAAAAGTAAAAAATGCCATTTCATCATTAATCATAAGAAAGTTGGAGTCTTCATATCATTATTAGGCAAAGTAGATTCCAGAACAAAAGAATATTACCAGAGATAAAGGGTCATTTAATGATAATAAAGGGGCATATTTATTAAGAATATGAAAGAATTCTAAATTTTTATGTGCTCAGTTGGTTAGAGGCAGGGAGAGGTAGGAGGAAGGTTTACAAATGGTCACAAGGAAACATCATTTGGGATGATGAATAGGTTCATTATTGATTGTGATGATTGTTTTATACCTGTTTATGTATGTCAAAACTCATCAAATTTTACTGTCTAAATATGTGTTTATGTCCGTTAAACTTCAATAAAACTATAAAAAAATGCAGAGACTAATTTTAAACTCTAATAAAAAAATAATCCAAACTATAATTTTCCTACTTAAAAGCAAATCCAAGAATGTATGTGATTGACTGGAATAAGACCATATGAATTTCTAATAAATAAGGCAGAGCTCACTAAGCCAAATGCTACCCAGTTTGAAACAGCAGGCAATTCTGAACTGTCTGGAGGGGACCGGATTCTTCTAGTAAGTAACTAGGACACCACCTATTTTCTGGGGAGTGCTTCACTTTTTTTAAAGAAAGCCTATCTTCTTTATATTTTATTATTGTCTTCAGATGGTCTAGGCAGCAGACATTAATAATTGCATATTTAGTGAGCTAAAAGCAAACCAACATAAAAAATTGAGGATTATACTCATGAAAATCACAATCACAAACTATCTGATCAGGCCTGAAAAACTTTTTCATTTAAAAGAAATGGTCTTAGCTTACCTGTTTTTGTCAGAGGGTGGTTGACTAGTTGTCGGATTACACTATTTTCTGAGGACCTCAGAAGTAGCACAATATCAGTTGGAAGAGTGTCTCTATTTTTAGCTAAGAACCCACTTGCATTGTAGAGGACCTGTAGATGATCATTGTTATAATCAGGGTCACTGTCACATCATCATCATCATTGTCAATAAATATTTATAAGAACTTACTCAGTGCCAAGTGACAGTTATATAAAGATTTATACAGGTAGTCCTTATAAACTGGTTGGAAAAGCAAACCTCTCCAGGTTTATAGTAAATTTTATTAGAGAAAGATTTGTCTCACTGATTTTATTTGGGTTGAAATGATAAGAGAAGTCTGATTTCTCCCATTTGTTATGCTGGAAATTTGGTGCATTTCTGGAGGTGGCATGAAGGAAGCACACTGGGGCTACCCAGTCATTCTCATTTCAATGGTAATTGATTCACTGCAGTGAACTGGCCATTACAGATTTTTGTCTCCATAGTAGCGTAGTCTAAGTCTATTGTGGGTGCTTACATTTCTAGCATTTCTAAGTAAGATTTTCTAAAGATCAGTACAACCTAAGGATTTCTGTAAGATAGTTGTTATTATAAATTGAGTTGTGTTTCTCTAAAATTATTATGTTGACTCCCTAATCTCTAATGTGACTGTATTGAGAGAGAGGATCTTTTAAGCAGGTAATTAAGGTGAAATGAGGTAATAAGGGTGGGGTCCTAATTTCATAGGACTAATGATCTTATAAGGACATCTCTTTCCTGGCGTGTACACAAAGAAAAGGAGATATGCGGACACAATGAAAAGGCAGTTGTCTGCAAGCCAGGAAGAGAGGCCTCACTAGATACCAACCCTGTTGGCAAGTTGATCTTGGATTTGTAGTGTCCAGAACTGTGAAAAAATAAGTTTCTGTTGTTTAAGCACCCTACGTCTGTGGTTTTTTTATTACTATGGCAGCCCTAGCAGACTGACAGTTATTAAAATGTGGATAAAATGATCACAGGCAATTGATAATGGCTATTTTAAAGGAGCTTGTTTTTCAAAATCAGATGCTAAAAATCATCAGACAGGCTATACTTATAATACTGAGGTTGTCTTTTGGAGACAAGTCTGTGGAATATTGAAGTTTGTGGAGTATAGTTCTAGTAAACTATAGTGCTCAGGATTCTGCATTATTTTATTTTGTTTATGAATTTTTAATTCATTGCCTTCTTTCTTGATTTCAATATCTTCCCCGTTCTCCAATGTTTATAGCATCATTATGAAGGAATGACCTGTTATTCTCTGCAGAAGGGAAGGAACACGTCCTTGGAGTGCTGAGAATGTGTATTTGTCAATGCATAAACATTTATTTCTCTAACTGTGCACTAGATCATTAGCCAATTTCATCTACCTGGGTTACCTTAATTATCTGACCATACCTGCAGCCTGGCACCTTCTCCTATTGGGAGGGAGGAGAGACAAAGGCTGCAGTGAAGAGCGAAGTGCCTAATGCCTGAAAAAAAATACAGTTTATAATAGAGGTTCTCAGATATCACTAAAAGAAGGGAAAGCTAGGTACCCATTGCCAGCCAATCTCACCCAAAGCCAGGGGTCAGCATCACAAAGATGGGCTGTTCAAGGTGCATCTCTTTTTTTCCCTTCTTGTTTTCCCTTTATTTCTTAATAAAAATTCCTCTAGAAAAACTACTTCTTTGTATTTGCCGAACTAAGAGAAGAATTTCTTTTCTTTATTTTTCCTTTTCAAGGTAGATGCTAGAAGTGGTTGTCCTGGAGTAGGAGTGGCCGCAGAAGGACAGGACAGATTGCAGGAAGATGGAGATCTGGGACCAGATGGGGGCAGAAACAGGTGGCTAACTCACTATAACCATCATTTTCATGTCTACCCTTATTATTCAACTAAAGATTAAAGAGAAACTCATTGATAATTCTTCAAAGTTCTTACCTTTCCTGCAAAATGGTGAATTCCAAAACTAAGTTCCATTCTTTTGGGCCTCCAGAAGTACTGTGATTTCAGGTTATCTTCAAATTTTTCTGTAGAAAAAAATGAACTCCAATATCAATCATGCAGAAGATCCTCAGAACAATAGAGATGGAGAGAATCATCTCTTTCTCAGTAAAATGGACAGTGTGCAGTACAAGAAAATATTATATACCTAATATATGCAGATTTGGAATGTAATTATAAATATTAAGGCAAAACTCAAGGTCGTGAGTTTTACCATTCCGTTATATAACTCAGAGCAGTAGTTCTCAAACCTTAGCAAGTATCACAGTTCTCTTGAGGGCCTGTTAAAAACACAGATTGCCAGGCCCTACACCCAGAATTTCTGACTCAGTATATTTGGAATGGGATTCAAGAAATCACAATTCAAGCAAGGTCCCAGGAAACGCTACCCTTCCTTGTCTGGGCACCATACTTGGAAAACCACTAGTACAGAAAAAGGGAACTACTGGAGACTGACTGATCAAAAAGGTTTGTGAAACAGTTTGAAGTGAGGCCATATACCTAGAAACTGGGTGTTTGGCTTTCTTTTTTAGTAGAGGAGTTACATTACTATCGATCACATGGGAAACACAATAGGACCATAAAGCCAGTTACTTTTCTGTAACAATTTTACCATCCTCAGAGAATTTGTCATTCCATGTTCCAGAAGGAGCATGTTAAGATCAAAATCAAGTGACTGCTATAAAATGATTTTTGCACAATTCTGAGATTATTTATTGTCTTTTCCATCAGTATTGAGCAATTAGAGGAGAGGATAAACCAATAGAAGGTAGCAATACCAACTTAATGGTAAGAAAGACTGATATATCACCAAAAGTAAATGAGAGAAAATGTGAATCTAAATTTTTTTGCAAGTATTGACTATACATAATAAATATCTCCTCCCTTGGGAATACAGTAGTCCATGTTTAAAATTATTTTTTCACAGAGCTGAAAAAAATCTAAAGTTATTTTTTAATTTAAGGCATAGGACATGTATTTTAACTGTTTTAGATGATAATCTGCATACCTCTGCCTTCTCAAACAGAAAAATATCAATGTTTAATATTTTTGTTTGTTTGTTAGTTTATTATTTCCAGAGGGAGAGGAAGGGAGAGAAGCAGAGAGGGAGAGAAACATTAATGTATGGCTGCCCTTCACCTACCTCAGCCATGGACCTGGCTGGAGACCTGGCTTGCAACCTGGTTATGTGCCCTGGCTGGGGAATCAAACCAGTGACCTTTGGGTTCGCAGGCCACCACCTTATCCACCGTGCTACCAGCCAGGGTGCAATGTTTAATATTTTTTGATGACTCAGAATTATTATCAACATTTGTTAATGTGCTGTAACTCAGAGACTACTAAGGCATTTGAGGATAGTTGACTCCAGTAGATAGATGACTAGAATATCACAGATGAATTTATTTCCTTCCCATTAACAAACTCTGTTCAAATTAGAACTATCCTTTTGCCCTATCTTCTAATTTCTAATTTTAAAGTGGATAATTTAGAAGGCCATTTATGACATAAGACCCAATGGTTGGGGACCTGCTATAAAAGTAAGGAGAAGTCCAATGTCTAAACGTGAAATTTGTCACAAAATGTTTCACTCTATTATAAACATTCATTCACTGGTCCAGGTATCAGATCTGAAGCTTTTTCTTTAAAGTCCAATATGCAGGCTTTGAGATAGCAACTTTCTCCCCAATAATTAAATATCTATTTTATTAGCCATTCAGAATTAGATGACTATATCAAAAAGTGATATAGACATACTAGGTTTAATACTCACCTATAAGAGTCTGGTCAGTGGCCTTGGGAAATCTACTTTCTTCATCGAGTAGGGACAGTAAACCCATCGGTTTCTGCAGAAACATATCTAGGAGGGGCCGGTTATCTTCATATTCAATAACTCTGGCATCAACATCCTCATTTACATATTCACTCTGTAACAGGACAGGAGACATACAGAAAAACTCACTTCACAAATTCACTTAAAACTTTGTGAATAATATGTAGTTTTATAGTAACAACCTAAAACTCTACTTTACACATATAATAAATCACCCCCTCTGACATTGCCTTTAAACTGAGAGTGTCATTGTATTTTTCTCTCCCTAGACATGCTAGTTCATTGAAGTCAGCACTGATTCTACTCTGGATAGCAATGAAAAGCTTCTAGTCTCTGTACTAGAATTATAGACATGTTAAGATTTCAAAATGCAAGGGAAGATGTTGTTGATGAGCAGTAATAAAAGTATCTTCCAGAATTTATAGAACATTAGTTAGGTATATTATAGGGTACACTTCCCTCAATTTAAGCCCTTTATCTAGCCCAGATATGAATCTCTCACTAACATTTACATAATGTTCTACTCATAATAACATGTCCATTGTTAGAAGAGTGGACAGCTGTGGGTCACAGGAACAACCAATGGATTTAGAACCAAGAACAAATAGGGTAAGTGGGGTCCGCCACTTAACTAATTGTATATCCTCTGGGATTTTTATACTCTCTAAGGTTCCGTTGTCTCATCTACTTAGTGGAGCTCACAATCTTCATCTAACAAAGTAAAAATATATGGTACATTAATAATAATTTGCTGTTGAGTATGTTATAAGATGCATAAAATCAAAAACAATGAATAACAATTATTGTATAATCATGATTCCAGGACAACATAGATGCTCATGTTCTATTTTCCAAAGGGACATGAAGAATTATGCAAATGTGTGTTTCTATAACTTTGTCCTCATACTCTATCCTTACTTCACAGACTATAAAAGAGAGGATACACATGACATGTGCACCATGGCTTGTAGCAAAGTTTACATGTGGGGTACTCACAGCTTCTCAGGTGAGAAGGGAGCTCACAGTGGGAAGTGCATCAAATAATCACTGACTTAGGAAGAACGTCCTGCTCCATTCACAAATTAAAATTACTGGCTATTTTCCTTTATCTATTTAATTTAACATTATTTATATTTTTTATATTTCTAATTCATTAAACACATTATAAGAAGGACTGTTTTGGATGATCAATAAAAAGATGCTAAACTCCCTGTCTTCAGTGGGTTTAAAATATACAAGTATCTTGACTTATAAATTTAGTAAACGCATATTCAAAATGCAAGATAAGATGTGACAGACAAATGCTGTGCACCAGGTACTACAAGAGTTCAGAAAGAAAACTTATATCTGGCAACTTCATGGAGGAATTTAGTCAATGGCAGGTGAGGCATTTGATAAGGAAACATTTCAATCACTACCTTCAGAACATTATGAAATTGAAATCTCACTTGAAGGGTGTCACCAAAAATTATGTATGTGTATTTTTAAATAAAATAAAATCTAATACATAAAAATGAGGCAGACCCCACTGGTCTAAAAGGCAGAGCACCTGAAAGACATTTAGTTTATCTAGTTCAAACAAATGAAAACAATGTTTTGAAGTTGCACAGCTTTTTCATTTGAAGGTTACCTTCAAATGGAGAAGTGCACAGACCTAGAATTACTTTATTCTTAGACACATTATGCTGACAGCATGTTATAGCTTAAATGGCAATTGCAAAGTTCAAAGGCGGTTTTGTATGTTTTATATAGAAAGCACACAAGGTTATGGTCTAAATTAATATATCTGTCACCTCTATTGGTCTGTGTTAGAATCCACTGGGTGCTTTTGTGGCAGATCATACAGGCAGAGATAAGGAACTTGGAAAACAACAGACGCCCCTTTCAGATACTTGTGAGATTATGGACTCCAGGAAAAACAATGGAGAAACAATGCTATCATCACTCAGGGTTTCTAAGGCACTTTTAGTAAAATGATCATGACTAAAGCAGTATATTATATATTTTTATATCAGTTAAGATCTCAAAATGCTTAGTTGTTTAAAGCATTTGTAGAAAAATGAAGCTCATCTACCTCTTCAGAAAGTCCCATGCTTTGCCCTGTACATTAAAACAACATTTAAAGCAGGTAAAGGGAGTTGTTAACTGCAGCGAAGCTGAGCTGTTTAGCATAAGTAATCCTGACTCTATTCAGATGACCTGAATTCTCTTTTGAAAAAGTTTAGATGAATTATCATTTAAAGTATATATCAAAAAGGCAAGGAAAATCGAAAGACTTGGATGTTTGCAAACCTCATTCTCAGTCAAATTCCCCCTTGTTTTTCATTGACTTTTGAGCGTGGGGTGTGACAGTACACACTGGCCAGAAAGCCCATGGAAGGTGCGCCTCCATAGCTATAGGCTTAGACAAGGAGCTTAAATATTTAGGGTTAACATGTGATCTCAGGAGAGATTTGAGATTATTAAATTGAATCCTCAGACTCATCCTATAGCATGGAAGGGTGGCTATCGTAGGCTGAGAGAGGCTGTGAGGCTGGCAGGAGAAAAATTAAGTGTAGAATACTCAGCATAGATTAATAACACAATAAAGGCTTGATCATTTAGGTCTCATGCCCTAAGAGAGACCTCTTCTCATCTTCTAAACTAATTCAGCATCTTGCTTCCTAAACTGGTCACCTCTGTTGCCCCACCAACTATGAGTAATTTCAAGTTTAGTCCACTCATTTTCACAGTGAAATTTTCTTATATTTATTTAAAATTAGCCAGCTGGACTCAGTTTAGATGATTCCAATTTTGTTTTTGGTAACATCCAAAGCATCATAGTTGGGAGCCAGTTGAAAATGTGCTTTCTCCCCTCCAGCACGCCTGATCAGGGTGTTGCCCTTGGCCAGGTCAATGTTACAGAGCTTTTTCATAGCCTGCTTGATCTGGTGCTTGTTGGCCACAATGAATACAAGTGTTCTGGTGTCTCCTATCTTCTTCGTGGCTGACTCAGCAGTTAGGGGGAACTGGATAATGGCATAGTGGTCAAGCTTGTTTCTCCTGGAGGTGTTCTTTAGGGGATAGTCAGGCTGCCTTCTGAGCCAGGGTCCTGGGCCATTGGAAGGTGGCTGACGTGCATTGTTTTTTTTTTTTTTTCTGTTTTGTTTTTGTGTGTGTGTGTGTGACTATGGAAGCACTGCTTTCTTTGCCATCAAAGCCTTTGCTTTGGCTTCCACTTGGGGAGGAGCGGGGGTTTCCATCTTTGCTTTTGGCACCATCTTTGTGAAGAGTCCACTTAGTCTTTTAAAATGCTTCTACTCATTTCAAATCATGGGAGGAAGAATGAATGGGATTTATATCGAGATGGTATTCGAAATTCACCTAAGTGTGTGGCATTGTCTCTGTATAGACTGTAAAAGGTGCCACATACTGAAATTCTTAAATTATTTTAGAAGCACCTACTATATGTATGTCTAAGAGTAGACAGGGGAGGGTAGAAATAAAGATGAAAAAAGTAGAGTCCCTTAAGGCACAGCAAAGATGCTCTCTCTGCCTTGCCATTCCAACCCAGAAGAAACGTAGAATCCCTCTGCTTTTGCTGTATTCTCTCTTCCATGTGTTCCATCTTTTAGAACTACATCCTTCCTGTTAGGGGGTCTCTGCTCCCTCCAGCTGCCAGTCTGTTACCACTGCCACCTGCTTTAGTGCGACTCTTCTCTGCAAGTTGCCTTCTTCCTGACTTATGTTGACTCTCCTTGGCTTTTTACACAAAAAGGTTCTCAATTTCTGCCCCTCCCCCACCAATCTCACTCTTTCTCCCTCCCTCCTTTTCTTCCTCCCTCCCTCTCGACCTCTCTTTTCCTTCCTTTCTTTCAAATAAGCATGGAGCAACCATTTCTCCTGCATGAACAATGACTTTGTTAGGGTGTGGCTCTCCACAACTTGACTTTCATTTGCTCATGGGAAGAACCCAGGGCAGGTATCAGAAGACCTGGATTTTGGTTCTGGCTTTGTTTAACCAGCCTGAAACCTCGGCAAGTCATAGGGAGTCATTTTTATCTATGAAGTCTAGATAATCTATTTAGGTTTCTTCTGATTCTAACATTTCAAAATGCCAAAGCAGCCCCAGAGTGTTGTGAAATTTAATGAATAAATAAGTGCCTGTTGACAGACAAAACATTTGTAAGGGGAGAGAAGACACATAAATGCATTCATTCCTTGAAGTGTGTCTTTTAGTAAAAGAATTCCAACTCATCAACTGTTCCTACGAGTGTACACGTTTACAAAAACATTTCCCAGAGTGGACAGAAACCCTGAAGAAGCCACTCATTGTAACCACTGACAAAAATCTTCATTCTAAGAGAACCATTTTAAAGGCTGAACATCTAAAATTTAGAATGCTTTTGGTATTCAAGGTAAATTCAGTATGTTTATGGGAGTGAAATTTAAAAAACTCTTTTGCTACTTTTTATTTTGAAAGAAAAATTGCAAGAATAGTGCAAAAAACTCCTATGTGCCCATTACCCAAATTCACCCATTTGCTTACATTTATCACATTTGCTTTCACTCTCTTTTTCTCTATATACTTTTTTAGTAATAATATTTTACTTAAGTAACTATTTTAAAAAACTAAAAATGAAGAGGACAAAGTGGTAATCCCTGTGTTTAAAAATCTAAACTCTTTTTTTTTTTTTTTTTAAAGATTTTATTTATTATTTCCAGAGAGAGGGGAAGGGAAAGAGGCAGAGAGGGAGAGAGACATCAATGTATGGTTGCCTTTCAGCTGCCTCCAGCTACAGACCTGGCTGGGGACCTGGCTTGCAACCTGGTTATGTGCCCTGGCTGGGAATCGAACCAGCAACCTTTGGGTTCACAGGCCAGCACCTATCCACTGAGACACCAGCCAGGGCTAAAAAATCTAAACTCTTAATGTAAATAAAATGTATAATTTGAAATTTATTTCTTCCTGTATTTTCCATTCAAAACTGGTATCAATAATTCTGATTTTTATGTTAATGTTAATGGAGAGCCACAGGGAATGTTGTTTATGATTAACTCATGATGACATAGGTCATTAATTCAGAATCTGACAAATAACCTAATGCGAAAATATTCTGGATAATTCCTAATAAAATATACCTGTTTAATTTCACATATATATAATAAACTTTGGAGGAAGGAATTTTAAGTGATGCTCTCCAGAGTATTTCCTTTTTCAGAAAAAGTTACACAATGCATGTTAAAAAGAAGTGACTTTTTGTGTATGACACGTCTTTTTTAAAGCTCTTTAAAAGTCATAAAGAAAATTTTACAAATTCATATTTTATTGACAGGTATTGGCTTAAGATAAGGAGGTATTTCAGTTGGGAATTCAGAACTGTAATTTCCTCTATACCTCTCACCTTATACTGTTTTCCCTTTACTGTCATGCTTAAATCTTTACCAAATTTTTAAATTTCAATTTATCAACAGTATGCTTCAACTTCATAATAGAAACTTTGGCAATCGTATGGATCTATGCTCCCAGTATATATCTCATGAAAAATGACCTTTTATCATAATTACAAAGTTTAAAAATCTGTTATTGAATTATTAAAATAAGTACCACAAATCCCCACATCACATTTAGGGTGTTGTCCGAATTTTGGCACTGGAAGAGGAACAGACTATGTGCCGCAAAGTGCTGAATGACGGATGACACAGACAAGGAACCCAAGAGCCTGCCTGCAAGAACTGAGGCAGAGGTGGCACACCCTCCCCCAGGAGCTGCTGCAGGGCCACTCCAAACGTCTTACCATTGGATCCCAACTCCCAGGCTCCCCTAGGATGTGAGAAGCTGAAGGAACACTGAGATGTGATCTCAAACAGCAACCCAAGTCTTGGCTGAGCACTTAAAAAGGGAGATGTATTATATCACGTGTTTCTTAAATGTTATGGTTATTTGAATGTTTAAAGAAAATGCCTGTACAATGGCCTATGCCACCATAGTGCACATAGACTTGTTTAATAAGGAAGAAAGTTGGATATAAAACAAAAATTCGCACTTCGCAAGCCAAACAATTTGAACACATTTATAAGAGGTTCATTCTGATTCACCCCCACATTTTTTTAATCTGATGACTTCATGATGTTTTAAAAAGTTGAAAATGTAGATATTATATAATTGAGTACATTTTTTCTGTTTGTAATGGCCACAAATTATGTCTCACAGTCCACATTCAAAAAAATCTTAAAAGCTTTAATCTTCAGGATATGAACAGCTGGAGATGAAAGTCACACGCATCATTTTCAGCCAGCGAAACCACAGCCATAATTGCAACTATTGTTTCCATTCCATGCTGTAAATAGTTTCCTGCCTATAAAATGACTTCTGACTTTTAATTTTAAACCCATGGGTACATAGGTAAGTGATATATGTAACAGCTTTTTCTTATACTGAAATAAATATTAATAGCACACCTTAAAAATGAGCTTTAGTTCAGCTAATAGCCAGAAAGATGAGCTACACTAATGGATGAGAAAGCTTATCTTAGGTATAAAGAGGCATGTAAGGAAGCAAAGTGAATCTTCAGGATCCTAGAACAATGTTTCGAAGTATCATAATGGTCCTAAAGAATAATGGTATTTGTTCCAATTCAAATCATGCTCATGGGTGATTAATTAATGGTTAGTGTACATTTTCCTTGATTTGAAATATACACTTGCAGGGAACATGATTCGTTGTTTTGGTGTGTTGATACTGTAATGGTTATATCAGTGAAAATTTTAAACAAAGGATAACACCTATCATTACAATACTAACGAAACTCTACATTGAAGAGAATTGCAAGCTTTCTGTCACACCTGTTTGCTTTGAGCTCTATTTTACATGGAAGAAAAACTGAAAAACAAAAACCCCAAAAAACAAAAAAATCAAAAACCACCCCCATAATCTTGGTTACATAGTTGCTGTGGAGATTCAATGTGAGGGTGCTTGCTGCCTTTTGAGGTGCTAACTAAAAACTTCTGGAAAAATATGGAACTAAACAGTGTGTATCAATATAAGGTGACACAAATTTAACAGGAAATATGAACAGTCTGTGAAATGAACAAAATTGAGAGAAAAATCATATACCTTCTAGCTGCAATTCGTTTAGAAGAGTGTGAGTTTGGGATTTTAAAAGGTTACATCTATACTCATTATCTATTTGCAGGGATGAGGACCTAGGTTATCATCTAATATTCAAACTATTGTTTTCAGATACAATCATCCCTTTAAATTTTATTAAAGTCAATATATAGAAAATGGTTCTTTTAGTGCCAGGAAAGTATGGAAGCTTTAAGTATTATGAAGTCTTAAACTTCAGAAAAAATTCAGGAGCTATACACATAATATCCATGTTAGAAAAATAATGTTACCATAGATCAGCTATCTTAGATATTCTAAATATCTAGATAATAATAATAAGAAAAGGATACAAGACTGGGAGCTCTTGGTTGGATGTTGAGATTCTGAGACATGCAATTTATGTACACAGAAAAGTAGGTTATGAGGGAAAAGGAGGCATGGCTGCCAGCAACTTAAAAGTGGGGTTCCCAGATTTAAGAACATGTTAAAAAATAATACAAATGGTTAGTTGGAGGCAACCATTCCAAGAAACATGAAACTGTTCACCCAGCCATGGATTAGGTCACTGTTACAAACTCTTTCACTAAATATGTTTTTCTGTCTATTGATTATTGTTTTAATGGAAAGTAAAGGGCAATGGTATTTAAATGATCTTTGTAAATAACTTTGCTAGGGTGTCCCAGTGTATAATACATGTAAACTGAACTTGGGGTAAAGAAGGAAATGCTTCAGCAAACCTGTATTTATATCCCAATGTTGGAGGGCTGTCAATAAAGATAATATCTGTTGGTTTAAGCAGGACCAGAAGTTGTTTTATCTGTGAAGAGGCCGCCTGGGGCAGGCTGTGTTTTGCTCAGATTGGCCAGGTCCCTTGCGTGTGCATGAAACTGAGAACAGTGAATCTTACTGATAAGCAACTGTGGCTTTTTTCCCTGGGAGCCTCAAGGAGAGCTGAGTTAGGTCAAACCTGTGACTATATTCTACCAAAAAATGTGCCCATGACTTTAATGAATGACTTGGCTTACCATCTATTTCTCATTTATAGAAATTAGTGGAAGTGTGCTCTTGAGTTAGCATTGGTCAGTTACATTTTTTTGTCCTTACAGGAAGTGATAGTGAAAGAAAAAAAGAAAACATTTACACCCACATGTTAAAGTCAAGAGAATCACTACCTAATCCTGTATCCAACCGATCATACATTCATCACATACTCAGCTGCCAATACCTGGTCCTTAAGATCACAAAGCAGGGGTTTTTGGATAGTTACCCTAGAAAATCACTTGAAAGAATGAGGAATGGGCTTAATTCCTCGAAGTGCTCTGAATAATCCTGGATTCTAGTTAAATTTTAATTCATTGGGGATAATTTTGAGTTGTTTTGTCTTGAAAAACCTCTCAATGATATATATTTTTAAAGGTCTTATAGAACAGTTTCATTTGTAACAAGTCCAAAGACAAAAAAATTAAGAACATAGAATCATGGATGGAATTCAACACTGTTAATCAAAATAAATTGTAAATTTTAACATCACATGAAAAGTAAAAAGCAAGTAATAATAGAAGGTTGTACATTAATTTAAAGGCTAATTTCAATAAACCAAGTTCTAGCCCTGGCTGTTGGCACAATGGACAGGTACGAGCTTGGGAACCCAAAAGTCCCTGGTTCGATTCCCAGCCAGGGCACATACCCAGGTTGGTAGCCAGGTCTCCAGTCAGGGCCATAGCTGGAGGCAGGTGAAAGGCAACCATTCATTGATGTCTTTCTCCCTTTCTGCCTCTCTCCCTTCCCCTCTCTCTGGAAATAATAAATAAAATCTTAAAAACAAAACAAAGAAGAACAAACCAAACCAGGTTCTAATCTCAACCCCCAAAGGAGATGAATCAAGAAGTCTACCAACATGCTCTCACAAGCTGTTAATAATCAGATGGAAATACACAAAGAGCGACCTTGCCCCATGAAGCAGATAATTCAACAGAGTCTTATCAAAAAGTCCTAACAATTTTGTTTTTACTTGTTTCAGTCTCGGGTTATAATGAATTCTGTGAGCATCGTATCAGATGCTGTGGCCTCAGTGAACCAGGTGGGCAGGAGGGATACACAGGGCCTGGAATACTGAACGTGCTTTCAAAGAGCTTGGCCGTTAAGGGAAGAGAGAAGGCCTGGAGATGAGAGCTGGGCAAACAAGATGAAAATCTTAAATTTATAGCTTTTTTTTTTTGGCTTAAGAAACGTCAAGGTCTAAATATTCTTTTTTGCAACTGCTGTCTTCAAATTGCAATTTCAAAGTTAAATCTCAATAAGCCTAAATATTTTGAATCAAATTTAAATGAAAATTTCAGTTATAATCGACAAACATAAGACAATGTAATATTATTTACAGGGGTCAAATGGCACAATGAATATGACTACTTTTTTTAGAATTGATAAAATATTTTAACTAGCCTTCATATTACAGTTTTGCTAACACAATTCAAGTAAAACGCTGTTTTTTCTCTAAGCAAGAACACTTTTGAGGCTGACTCATAAATTACACAATGTACCCTGACTGTACTGTTTCATTGATTTGCATCAAACCCCATTATCTTCTGTGCTGTTGCTTAGTTACTGGAATTCTGAAGTTCAATGCGTCTTAGATGGATATTTAAATTTCAAAAGAATTCCAGCAATGCTGTCTACAGAAAGAGAAACAGTTGGATACATACATCTACTTACTTAAAGTTTTCAAAGGAAATTTTGTTTGTAAGAGCTCAGGTTTGCTAAGTTTTGAAGAAAGGTACAGTTGCTTTTCAAGGAAGGACATTCAAGACACACTAAATTCACACTAGTTTTTTGGCTTATTTTTATTTTTACAAAGGAATTGGGGGGAAACCTTTTCTTTGTCTTTATTAAATGTTTAAGGCTTTAAATCCATGATTTAGGTTCTGCTTCATTAGAACCATTCTGCACATAACATACACATCACATAGATGCATCTTTATAAGTAACATCAACTTACCTGTTCCCATGCAAACACGTGTTGATTGAAATAATACTGAATTTGTTCATTTGCAATGTTAATGCAAAGCTGCTCAAAGGAATTTTTTTTGAAATTTTCAAAGCCAAATATATCCAGAATGCCAATGCTCAGCTCATCACCATTCCCACTGGAAAATTAAAGAGATACTATTTTGAGTTCTTATTTATTTTCTTAAGAGGCAATGTAAAGCAGATTATCTCAGAGTATGTTTTTGTGATTTAGCTAAAAACTACTACCAGCATACACATTTAAAGTGAACATTTTAAATTGAAAATGTTTCCTTTCAGAGAACTTAAAGACAAATTAGGTAGCATCAATTTTAATATGAAAATGGTCAATATCTTCATTGTACTGCAGAAACTGCTCCTGTACTATCTCATATACTTAAACAAGAAAAACTTTTTTCTTTGGGTTTCTGAGCACAGAACCACAGACCTGAGTGAGTCATGCTTCACAGGGAAAATCTGGCTAGCACTCATAGCAAAAATATGTTCAGTAGGACCATACCAAACAAACAAACAAAAAACAAAACCCAAATTCTGTGAAACAGCAACAATTAAAACATCTTGCTAAAAATATTTCAATTATTTTTTAAAGAATGCTTATGTATCATTGTTATTCATTCATATTTTTTCATTTTCCATGCTTTTAGTTATTTTATAAAGATTTTAAGTATGCCTCACAGTCAGTAAGCAGTTTTTTAATACCTTTCACTGATTTATTTTTTAAAGATTTCATTCACTATTTTTAGAGAGAGAAGAAAGGAGGAAGGAAGACAGGGAGAGAAGCATCAATGTATGGTTGCCTTTCAACTGCCTTCAGCTGGGGACCTGGCTGGAGGCTTACCTTGCAACCTGGGTATGTGCCCTGACTGGGAATCGAACCATCAACTCTTGGGTTCATTCATAGTTTTTTAAATGCAAACAAATGGTAACCCAAAGAAAGTTGTAAATATGAGACAGGCTCATAGGAAGCAGGAAGGTGCCTTGGCCAGTGGAACAGGGAACTGAAACAGACAGCTGGACACACCCACTGAGTAATACACAGTCAGATACAAAAGATAACATCTGGATGTTATCTGGAGATAACATCTGAGCCTCAGCTGCATTTCAGATCCAGGCCCAGGAAAGCAGTAGAACCAGGTGGGTGACAACAATGCCAGGACCAACTGTAATGACTAGGACCCCTTGCTCTGGCACTGACCACAACCCTAAAAGGACACACCTGGAAAACTGATGAATATTCTGCGGAAACCCTACTGTGAGGCCTCTCCTAAGATTCCTGCCTGCAAGAAAGAGATAAAAACCTCAAGACAAAGGACCCAGAGACTGTGCTCTCCCTCTGGGAAGCAGCCCAAGCCACTCATTCCTTTTCCTCCCTTCTCCCACTTCCTTCCCTACAGGTAAGGGCAGCTGGCAGCTGGTCCCAGGCTAATACCCTGAGCTTGCCCCATAGCTCCCTTTTCTCTGACTTCCCAGTGAGCTAGGGCAGCCCAGCCTAGGCTCCTCTGTTGCTTCTATGCTAAGTGCCTCTTTGTTTCACTGTCCCCAGCTTTACTAAATAGATCCTCATAACCACCTGGAATCACGTTGTCAAATTTTTCCTGCACAAAATCAAAAACCCACACGCTACCTGCTGACTCTAGGCACACCCACTCAGTGCCATGCCCCAGTCAGGTAACAAATATATGTGGATTTATTTTATAATGGATTGTTTTAAAATACAATGAACTACTATCTTATAATTACAAATTACTAATGCATTTTTTTCCTGCTCCTCTGTAATGGCTACCTTTGCTCACTAAAGGTTAGATACTCGGTCAAAAGTCTGCTCCTCCCCCAAGAAATATATACATTCCCAAGTTTTTTTCATGTGAATTTAAAAAGGAAAGTACAAACACTTGGCTTTATGCTCATCATTTAAGTAGTCTTGGGCTCTATTAGCGCTGTGTGAGGCAGGGATTTGGGAGTGAGGGCCAGCAACTGCATGCTGTGAACCAGAGGCTGTTCTCCATATTGGGAGGAACTGACTGAATGTAGAATGTGGAATTACAGAACATTTTGAATATGTGATGAGATTGATTAAAAAAAAGCTATCAAGCATTTCTGAAAGTTCTTCTTTGGAAGAGTGAATATAATTTTATGTGATTATATAATACAAATGTCTAGTTAAAATTTATACTGTTTTAGTCAAAATGATTATTCATTCACCATCTCCATTCTGCAGGATTTACCTGAGCTAAGTGTCTAACATGTATATTAATATTAATATGTTAGATCCAGATAGTATACAGTTTAGCAGGAAGGTAAAGAGGCAAGATATGACCTAGTTCGGGGTTCTTTCCTTTTTTTAAATTAAAGTAGAGTTGACACACAATATATTACTAATTTCAGGTGTACAACATAGTAATGTTACATCTGTATACTTTACAATGTGATCACCATGATGTCTGGTAATCATTTGTCACCATACAAAGTTACTATAATATTATTTATATCCCCTGTGCTATACTTTACATCCCTGTGGCTTATTTATTTATTTATTTTAAAGATTTTATTTATTTTTCAGAGAGAGGGGAAGGGAGAGAGGCAGAGACTGCGATAGAGATGGAGATAGCAATGTACGGTTGCTTTTCACCTGCCTCCAGCTACAGAGCTGGCTGGAGACCTGGCTTGCAACCTGATTAGTTGCCCTGGCTGGGAATCGAACCAGCAACCTTTGGGTTCGCAGGCCGGCACCTTATCCATTGTGCTACCAGCCACGGCCCTATGGCTTATTTTTTAACTGGAGGTTTGGACCTCTTGTTTCCTTCATCTTTTTACTGGTTTCCTGAGCTCCCTCACATCTGGCAATCATCAGTTTGTTCCCTATATGTTTCTGTTTTGTGTTTTTCAGTTTCTTCCTTCCTTCCTCCCTTTCTCCCTCTTTCTTTCTGTTTCTTTCCTTCTTTCCTCCCTCCTTCCCTCCTTCCTTCCTTCCTTCCTTCCTTCCTTCCTTTCTTCCTTCCTTCCTTCCTTCTGTTCAGAGATTCTTAAACTGAGATCTGGGAATGGCTTTAAAGGGGTCTGGAGTCACGGCTGTGTGCAGTATTTTCATGGGTGTGTTTAGGTATACTCAGTTTTGATTTTGGAGTGAAGGACAATTTCAAGAGGTTCTTAAAAGGCCCCAAGATACCCACCAACAATTAAGACCACTGACTTGTTATTACAAGGCCTTATTTAATAGCTGAAGAAGAAGAGATGCAGGGAAATGCAGTAACACATTCAAAGTAACACACAAGACATTGGTGGCAAAGCCTGGCATAGAAAACATGCTCTCCAAAATCTCAGTGCAAATCTTAACAGATTGAACTGAATTATTTCAATGATTTTGTTTTAGTGTTATAAACTTTTTGTTGAAATTTCAAAAACCTAAGATTTGGATAGTTTTCCTCAATGTGTGGGAAGGAAAGTTACCATGTGGCAGATAGACTATAGTGGGATTTTCAACAGATCACTTGCTTAAAAGTCATACCCTTCTGAGTACTATTTACTGCCAAAACATGCAGATCCTAACTTACAAAATGAGGTCAAGTTTCTGAATATCTAGCTTACATTCTATGGAATACACAAATATTGAAAATTATTGAAATTTTCCATTTTTACCTGAGAGCTTGGCATCGTATAAATGGCAGCACTTGAGCAGACAGATTGTTTGGCCATTAACGCATAATGGACAAATTGGATCGTGATCAGCAGATCCAGTCATATAAGGTACAGTTTAGCAGAAAGGTAAAGAAGCAATTTTGAGGGCAATTTTGACTGGATCACATTATGATACAATATATATTTTAGTGGAAAAAATAACAATAAATTGCATGCCTATATGTATATAAACTGATTTTTTTATGTTTAATAAAGAAGAATGATTAAGGAGATCTGAAGGCAGTCATCTATCTTCTTTTTTCATTTTCAAATTTCTAAAGGTTGTATAATTTCTGGCCAAAGAAAACTTTAGGAGTAAATGAAATGACTTATATCTATGCATAGTCCCTGTCACATAGAGAACACACAGTCAATGGTGGCTATGGACTGCCTTCATTTCTAAGGCACTAGGCAGGGTGTAGGCTATGATCACATAACATTGTTCATATCCTGCATCTACAAATAACTACTTATTTAGAGCATTTCTGAACCAAATTTCATTGGAAGTCATAATACCTACCTTCCAAGGTTATAATGAGAGTTAAAACTAAAAAAGAACTTTTGTTTTGGTTTTTTTCTTCAAGGCTTAATTCAAAACCTCAAAATAAAAACTGCTGAATTGACATTTTATACAAGTATAAAATGGTATACACTTCATAGCATGCCTTCTATTTAAAAGACATAATTTGATAATAAAATGTCCCATTAAATGTCTGCTTTCTATGATGTTAATTCATGTTGCTGGCACAATGAAGTGGTACTACTAGAAAATGAAACAGGTCTACTGAAAGATAACTTTGATAACTTAAATGATGCCGATCAGAAACATCTTCAAAGGGGCTGATATAAATGAATAAGTTACAAAATAGATTCACATCATTTGACATTTGGGAAAACTGTTTCCATAAAAAGTTTTACCTTGGTAATGTGTTATGCTTCAGCAAGCTGTTAATGCGATTGACGATCCAACTAAAGAGCCGGCCGTATAAAGTTTTAGCCACAGCATCTCTGACATCAGTGGCTTTTTCTACAGTATTGGGACGTATAATGGTTTCTCCTCTCATAACCACACAGTGGGAGGTGAGGGCTTCTTGTAGCTCATCTGCCTGAATGCAAAGCAAAGAAGCAGCTAAAAAATAAAACAGATGTGTTATTAGAGGAAATTGTGTCAATGAAGAAACTTCCCTGAGAAAGAAAATACCTGAATTATCTTCTTTAAATGACATGAAGTAAACATGCAAAGATTTTATAATGTAAAAAGAAGTTACTGTTCAATAGTAGTCCTAAACCTCTTCTTGATCATTTTTCTCTATTTATTTGGACTGGTCACATGTGGGCTGCTGTAAAATACGGCACAGCCCAAACTAAACTGGCCAATAGAATAGTGTCTGTACAAGTGAGTGGTTACTAAAAGAAAAAAAAGATGTCAATTGCACTGAATTATGTTAAATAATTTAAAAATATAATGGATAGATTGTATAATTTGGATACCACTATTCTATAAAAAATTTCAAAATGTAGAAATTGGAAGTTTACCTAGATTTCAGGGATATATCCAAACAAATATATTTTAGGTACCTTCTGCAATATACAACCCAAAAAACATACACCTATCTTGATTGTCATAAACCTTTTAGTATACTACCTTTCAGTTACACACTTCAATTATTAAACTTTGTTAAAATGCCTGAAAATACATTTATTATCACTGGAGTTTAAAAAGAAAAATACTTGGGAGGGGGGCCTGTTCTGGGGGTGGTGGAGGGATTGAGCCAAAAAAGTACATGGACAAGGAAAACAGTGCGGTGAGTGTGGTGTTGGGGGAGGGCGGCGGGAGGGGATGGCAGAGGGTATAGGGGGGAATAAAGGGTAATAATGGAATAATAAAATAACATAAAGTGAAAAATTAATAATAACTCAGTAAATAAAATTTAAAAATAAACATCTTTTTTTTTCCATTTTAATATATTTTATTTGTTATTATTTCCCCACTTTGCCTCACCTCCACTCAGTACCTCATTTCCTTCAGCAATGTCCCCCTTGGTTCATGTCCATGAGCCATGCATGTAAGTTCTTTGGCTTCCCTATTTCCTTTGTTCTTCTTAACTTCCCCCTGTCTGCTCTATAACCACCAATATGTACCTTTTTTTTTTTACATCTTTAACTCATATTATTATATGACAGGCTAAGTTTTCAAATCAATTGTTTTTTAAAAAATAGTTTGAATATACTGAATTTACTTTAAGCATTTGGAACAAGGTATTCCTTGGTTATGTGGCAAAGATAGTTGAACCTTATCTAAATGAAATATTTTTTTCACACTTTAGAAATAATATAGGCTCATAGCATAAATTTCACCTTCAAAGTTAACATTCTACATTTTTCCTTCTAAGTAGGCATTTTATTGCCATTATTTTGCATGTAGCTTTTATCTTAATATAGTATTAAGTATTTCCATTTTGTTGAGTATTGCTTATAATTATCACTTAAGTTGAAGCTTAATATTTTGCCATATCATAATATATCAATAATTTTTTTAATTGTTGGATGTTTAGAATGCTTATATGTGTTCATAATTGTAAACAATGCTGGAATATTTGGGGATGAATCTCTATTTTTGTTTTGTATTATTTTGTTAGTGTAGATTTCCTAAATTCAGCAATTGGTTCAAAGTATATAAACATATTCAAGTCTTTGATAGCTATTTAGCTGCTCTTCAAAAACCCTGAGCCAATTACATTTCTATCAGCCAAATAAAAAAGTAATAATTTCAACACAATTTAATGGACACCAGAGGTTATTTTTTTAATATAGCCAATTTGATAAGAAAAAAATACCTCTTTCAATTTGTTTTTAATTGATTCCTAGTGAACTGAATACTTTGTTCTTATATTTTTATTAGTTATTAGTGGTTGTATTTTGGGGAATGGCCTTTTTCCACCAATATGTTCTTGTTTTCTTAATCCATGAGAGCTCCTTTTAGCTCAAAGAGAATGTTATGATATACAATGCAAATATTTTCCTTTGATTTTAATTTGCACTGCAATTTTACTTGCTTTTTAATATGAAAGTTTTAATTTTAATGTAGTCAAATATCCATTTAAAAATATTTTTTTGTTTTTTTGCACATAAAGTTCTTCAAGTATTTATTTTATCATCTCAAGACTTTTATTTATTTATTTATTATTTTTAAAAGATTTTATTTCATTATTTTTAGAAAGAGGGGAAGGGAGAGAGGCAGAGAGGGAGAGAGATATCAATGTATGGTTGCATTTCACCTGCCCCCAGCCACAGACCTGACTGGAGACCTGGTTTGCAACCTTGTTATGTGCCCTGGCTGGGGAATCGAACCTGTGACCTTTGGGTTCGCAGGCCAGTGCCTTATCTACTGTGCTACCAGCCAGGGCATCAAGACTTTTAAAGATGTATTTTGTCTTTTACTTTTATGCTTTTTTTTTACATCTAAATTAATGTTTGGTATTCATTTTGGTACATGGTTTATGAGCATACCAATCCTCTATCTCCAAATGGTTAGCTAGTTGGTGGTCCCTTCAACATTATTAGTGATTTGTAATGTGATTTCTGCTAATTCTACTTTGATTCTTTTCTTTTTTAATTTGAATTATATTTAATTATTTATGCTATTATAGTTGTTCCAATTTCTCCTCCTCTACTCCCCTCCACCATTCTTCTCCACTCCCTCAGGCAATCTCCACAACATTAAATATGTTCATGTGTCATGAATATATGTTCTTTGGCTACCATATTCCCTATGTTGTACTTAACATCCCCATGATTATTCTGTAACTACCAATTTGACTTAATCCCTTCACCTATTTTGCCTATCCTCCTGAGCTCCCATTTGGCAACTATCAAAACATTCTATGTTATGTTTCTGTTCTATTTGTTTATTTTGTTTTTTAGATCCAATTGTCAATAGATATGTATTTATTGTAATTTTATTGTTCTTATTTTTGATCTTCTTCTTTTTAGTAAGATGCTTTAATGTTTCATACAATCCTGGTTTGGTGGTGATAAAGTCTTTTAGTTTTTTCTTGTCTGGTAAGCTCTTTATCTGCCCTTTGTTTTAAAATATTTTGGAATTTTTAAAAATAGTTTTGTTGGGTAATCTTGGTTGTAGGTCCTTGCTTTTCATGACTTTGAATATTTCTTGTCAATCCCTTCTAGCCTGTAAAGTTTCTGTTGAGAACTCAGCTGACAGTCTTATGGGGGCTTCCTTGTAGGCAACTATTTTTCTCTTGCTGATTTTAACATTTTTTCCTTTGTATTTAACCCTTGGCATTTTAATTATGATGTCTTTGGATTCTCTTGTTTGGAACTCTCTGAACTTCCTTTGAAAGATTAGGGAAGTTTCCCATCATTATTTTTTCAAATAGGTTTTCAATGTCTTCTTCTTTTTCTCCTTTGGCACACCAATAATGAGAATGTTGGTACACTTGAAGTTGTCTCAGGGTTTCCTTACACTATTCTCATTTTTTCATTCTTTTTTTTTTTCTTCTTGCTGTTCTGATTGGGTGTTTATATTGCTTTCTTATATTCCAAATCGCAGATTTGATTTTTGGTCTCACTCCCTCTACCGTTGATTCCCTGTAATTTTTTCTTTCTTTTTAAAAAAATATTTCATTTATTATTTTCATAGAGAGAGAGGAAGGGAGAGAGGCAGAGAGGGAGAGAAACATCAATGTATGGTTGTCTTTCACCTGCCTCCAGCTACGGACCTGGCTGGGGACCTAGCTTGCAACCTGGTTATGTGCCCTGGCTAAGGAATCGAACCAGTGACTTGTTAGGTTCACAGGCTGCTGCCTTATCCATTGTGCTACCAGCCAGAGCTCAATTTTTTTCTTTCAATTAGTGTATCTTTTATTTCTGATTGGATCTTTTTTTTTTTTTTTTAAGATTTTATTTATTATTTTGAGAGAGAGGGGAAGGGAGAGAGGCAGAGAGGGAAAGAGACAGCAATGTATGATTGTCTTTCACCTGCCTCCAGCTACAGACCTGGCTGGAGACCTGGCTTGCAAATTGGTTATGTTGCCCGAGCTGGGAATCAAACCAGCGACCTTTGGGTTTGCAGATCGACACCTTATTCACTGAGCCGCCTGCCAGGGCTGGATCTTTTTTATGCTGTTGAGGTTTTTACTAAGGTCATTGAGCGTCCTTACAACCAGTGTTTTGAACACTGCATCCAGTAGATTGCTTGTCTCCATTTTGTTTAGTTCTTTTTTCTGGAATTTTGTTCTGTTCTTTAATTTGGGCCATGTTTCTTTGTTTCCTCATTTTAGCATCCTTCCTGCATTTGTTTCCATGTATTAGGTAGGACTACTCTGTCTTCCAGACTTGGCAGAGTGGCTTAATGTAGTAGGTGTCCTGTAGGGTCCAGTGGCATAGCCTCTCTTAAGGTGTGTTCACCATTTTGGCTGTGTACACGCTTCTGTTGTAGTTGAGTTGTTATTGCTGCAGGCATGTCAAAGGTCAGTCACTACTTGTTTTTTCTAACGAGCTCTAAAGCAATCTGGGATGGGTGCTACTTGTGTTGGGCTGGAGGAGCCCAGGTGAGGCCAAGCTGTGGACCAGGACTGGCTGCTGCTAATACCCAGGCCTAGCACCACTCAGTGTGATGTATCTGGCTTGCTTGTTTGAGAGAATTTAGGAAAATTTGAAGCATGAGCCAAGACATGTCATTCTTATGGAAAAGGCAATGGAAACACCCTGGGTGGGCCTGCAAGTTGAGTGGAGTGGGGTCTCAGGGAAAGGCTGGAGAGGGGCAAACAGTGAGTCAGGTTGATTAAGCCTTAGATAGGGCACCTGTCTGCTGACTTTGTTGGGGTAGATCTCAGAAACAGAACAATGGTCTTTGCCAGCACTTCTATCTGGGAGAAAGCTACCCAAAGCTCTTGCCCTGATGCCAATTTAGCACCTTCCTATGTGTTTCTGGGGCCTTTCAAGCTTCTGCTTCTATGCTGGAGTTAAGAGAGAATGAGTCTGAGTAAATCTGTACATGGACTCTTTAAAAGGAACTGCCAGGAACTTCAGAAGTTTCTAGCTGCCACAGTCCTAATCCTTGCTGGTTTAAACAGCCAAAAGTTACGGCAACTTATCTTCATGGCGTTGGAAGCTGGGCTGGGGGGCCTATTGTGGGTGGGGTTGGTGCTCCTCATTCCTGAGATATTCCTCCTGATTTTTATCAGCCACATGTGGGTATGGGACCAGCCCATTCCTGGTCTCAGCCCCTCCTACAAGTCTTGATGGGTTTTTTTCTTTATTCCATAGTTGTAGGACTTCCATTCAGATTTATTTATAGCAACTCTAAATGATGGTTGTTCTATAGTTTAGATGTAATTTTGATGCGGTTGTGCAAGGGGGCAAGCAGTGTTTACCTACACCACCATCTTGATTAGAAGTCTCTCTCTCCTCTAGTATTTAAATCTCCCATCCCACACCATACCAGAGGGCTCCAGCACTCAGGTCCTCTGCCAAAGTGGTGCTGCTCCTATCCAGGGCCTGAAATGCTGGATTTCTGAACAGTGTCTCCCATTGGTTTGCATGTCTATTTACATCTCATATTGTTCTTTTAAAATTTCTATTTCCCTGAGTGGTTATTCCAAAAAATGCTTTAATTAATTTTAACTATATTTGTATTAATTTTAACCTGCTATTAATTTATCTCCTGCTATGTAGAAATGAGTTCTCAATCATTAAATCATTTTTTAGTTTATTTCTAAGCATATTCATGTATATTGTACAATATATTTCTATTATAACTCATTATGTAGGTTGGTGATAACTTCTAATTATGATTAGTTGGTAAGATTTTAATCCTTTCACTGGAGTTTTCTGGTTATTACACTTCTGATAGCCTAATGCTTTATATGCCAGTTAAATTTATTTTATATATGAAATATCAAAACAGGTTTCTAGATACATGCCAACCTCAGACATTCGTTCTGCTGTATTACCAAGCTGGTTCTTGAGGCACAGTGGGATGGAAATGATAGGGATCTAAGGAAAGGTCCAGACCAGAATAGTTGGGCATTGGTTCTCTGAAATTAGCTTACAACATCTCACTCTGTTCATGAATAAGTATAAACTGGGGAAAATATATAAATAAAAGTTTATATTGTGATTCAAAAGTTTATATAATGTACTCAAAATAAAAAATCTATTCCACTGGAATATATTAGTGGGAAGCCTTAAATTATTGAAGTTAAAACATCAAACTCTGCAAGTAGGAGAAAAATTGATTTGAAGCAAATACCATGATGCAGTTTTCTTATGTAGACAATGACTGCAAAATTAATCATCCCAGATGAATGTGTGAAAAATCTATGTAGTATAAAACTAAATATACAGGTCATTATTACTTATAGAATGGTACAGATGCCAAATTTATAAGATAACAACTTTAACTCTTTTTAGATTAGTTAACTAAATTTTGATTAAATTTTCTGTGTTTTTACATTGAAATGTAAAGAGCTCCTAAAAGAGTCATGAAAACCTTTAGAAATGTTTTTTGCAATAATCAGTTAATTTGAAAGTATGAAGATCTGTTTCAAATAGTGGACTCAAAAATCTTCATTTCACACAAATTGAATCTGAGTATTCTTTTTAAGGACTCCATAGAACTACAATTGCTTGAAATTATCCTTCTATGACACTTATAGTATGTCATTAGACTGTTTTTTTTTTTAAAGAGATCAGTTTTGAACAGATGATAATAAAACTCACAGTTCTCCAAAGCAGCCAGATTGGAAATGTGGCTCTTGTCAATCTGGTGTTCAGTTGCCACAGAGGAGAATTCAATGTTTCCAACATTCAAGATGGCAGCAAGTATACTGTATACACTTCCAAGTTGCTGAAACACACCACACAAATGTTAGTAGCCCTCTGTCCTTGAGTATGGCAAGAAAGTGACTATGGGTGAGGACAGACTGGGAAAATCCTTAGGCTCCAGAATAAAAAGGTTATCTTAATGTCAGACTAAGAGACCCAAGTAGGCAAAAGTACAAGGAAGCCTGGCCTCATATGTCTGTTATTCATTGAGAGCTTAAAAATATTTTATGGATGCAAATATGAATAATATATATAAACATTCATGTACATTACATATGTAAACACACATATGACTCTTTTCAAAGACACTAGAGGCATTTGTCGAGGAGCCTATGGTAATTTTAGGTGGAATTCCAACTATGTTTATGGTGCAGTGAGGAACTAGAAAGGGAGAAAATCCTTTAATGTCTTCTTATTTTGCAGCATTTATTTTAACCTGGCTCCCATACTTAACAAAAATTGATCATTCCATTGACTCCAACATTCCAAGATAAAAGCTGGATATGAAAAACATCTTCAGGAATATTTATTCATTCTCATATAGCATATGAGAATATGCTATATTCTCATATATATAGCATATATGTTAAATGAATATATAAATATACTTTTTAATACTAAATGAATATATAAATATACTTTTTATTATTTTTAATGGTTTAAAATTTATTTTTAAAAGTTTTTATCTACTATTTTTATAGAGAGGGGAAGGGAGGGAGGCAGAGAGGGAGAGAATCAATGCATGATTGCCTTTCACCTGCCTCCATCTATGGACCTGGCTGGAGACCTGGCTTGCAACCAGCTATGTGCCCTGGCTGGGAATCAATAAATATACTTTGAACGAATCCTTACCAGCATTTGGTGTCAGTATTTTAGAGTTTGGCCATTCTACAATAATGTGTGTGGTGGTATTTCATCATTATTATAGTATTTTTTCTTAAATATATTTTATTTTGCTATTACAGTTGTCCCAATTTTACCCCCTTTACCCAGTACCCCATTTCCTCCAGCAATGCTCCTCTTGGTTCATGTCCATGTGTCATGCATATAAATTCTTTGGCTTCTCCATTTCCTTTATTCCTCTTAACATCCCCTTGTCTATTCTATAACCACTAATGTATACTTATTTTTTTTTCTTTCTTTCACATCCAGACAATTCACCATTTAATTACTGCCTTCTGTCAGCTTTTCAAATCATATTAATACAAAGTTTTCTTTTCATTATTTCAAAATGCCTATGTTAATTCATTATTTTTATGTAAAAAAAATAACATTTCTGCTGCTCGACTTAAAATTCCCAATGATGAGGATCTTTATCTGGTTTACAGAGCCTACTTAACCCGTTAAGTGGGTTACTTAACCTGTAACACAATGTCTTCCACGTGGTTGGCAATGATTCAAGGTTTGTGAAATCAATGAGTAGTGTGCTTTTTATGTTAGAAAAGGAGTATCATGGTTGTGAGAAGGCCAGAGAAATTAGGATGAATACATTACCTTGTGGGTCTTTAAGAAAATATTGGATGTATATGATTTATCAAACATGATATTCCAAAGGTTTCTTTGTTAGGACTTGGTTTGAGGCCTGGAACATAATGCTATAAGACAAGCACCTTCCTTCGTGATGGCTTTATCAGCCACTATGTGTTACTTGTTCAGAAGGTAACAAGGAATATCTCCCTAACTGAGTACACCACAACTCACAATATAACTGAAATAGTGCACTTTTGTAATAAAAGGTAGAAAATAGTACTAGCAAATAACATTTTAAAATAATAAACTAAATAGAATATATATCCTCAAATAAAATGATATATAATTCAAGACTAGCTATTATTTCTGAACATGTTACAATATCAACCTGAAAACAACCCTGAAAATAAGAATATGTCCCATCACAGCCCAGACTGGGGGCACAGTGGAAAAGTGCTGGCCTGTGAACTCAAAGGTCACTGGTTCAATTCCCAGCCAGGGCAATATACCCAGGTTGCAGGCTAGGTCTCCAGCCAGATCCTTAGCTGGAGGCAGGATTAGGACTGTGGCATTGGGAAAAAAAAAAAAAAAATATATATATATATATATATATATATAATTATATATGTAATATATATATATATATCCCGTACAGCTACAGACCTGGCTGGAGACCTGGCTTGCAACCTGGTTATGTGCTCCGGCTGGGAATCAAACCAGCAACCTTTGGGTTCACAGTCCAGTGCCTTATCTACTGTGCCACCAGCCAGGGCCTATTTAAAAAAAAAAAAAAAGAGAGACAGATGGAGACTTGTGTGTAGATTCTGAAGGAGATTATGTGAACTTTCAAATGCAATAGTGATTGATGGCTCTGATTTCATTTCATGTCTCATTAAAAAAATTTTTTTCTTGATATGGATGTTATCAATATAATGAGTTTAAAGCTATGGTCTTTGAGCTTGAAATATAAAAAGAATACAGAATTCAATCATATCATATAGGCTCTCAACCAGGGATAATTTGGCTTGAGTAGACATTCAGCAATGTCTGCAGAAAGTTTTGGTTGTCATAAATGGAGCTGGGGTGTTACTGGTGTCTAGTGGGAAGAGGCCAGAAATGCTTAGAAACATCCCACAATGCACAGAACAGCCCCCACAACAAAGAATTATCCAACCCTAAATGTAAATAGTACCAAAATTGAGAGACTATCATCCCGAAGTCTTAAATTCTTTATCCCTAAGCATGGCTCTGAATGTTCAGCCTCAGTTCATAGTCCTAGGGAAATCCAAGAGTAGAAGTGTTGAAGTAAATCAAATCCACAGTAGCTCTTAAAAGTTGAGTCATGTTTCCTGCCCATATTCGTATGTTAAAGTCCTATCGTCCAGTATCCCAAAATGTGACCTTACTTGGACATAGGTCATTGCAGTTGTAATTATTTAAGGTGAGGACATACTGGAATAGGGTAGTCTCCTAAATCCAATGTGGCTGGTATCCTTTTAAAGGAACATCAAATGAAGAGACAGGCACATACAGGGAAAACCCCATGTAAAGGAGATAGAAATCAGGTGAGGCACCTGCTATCCGAGGAAAACCAATGATTGCCAAGGAACCACCAGAAACTAGGAGAGAGGTATGGAAAAAAGTCTCCCTTACAGCTCTCAGGATGATCCAACCTCAGCTCTGAATTCTAACCTCCAGAACTGTGAGGAGATAAATTTCTGTTGTTTAAGCCACCCAGCTAGTGGTACTTTGTTATGGCTGCTCTAGCAAATGAATACAGTATCAATGCTTTCTTGCTAAATTTTGAATAAGGTGTGTAATCTTGTGGTAATAAATGTGTTCACTTTTTTTTCTATTTTTGATTTTTTCAGTTTTTAATCCTCACCCAAGGATATTTTCATCGTTTTTAGAGGAAGAGGAAGGGAGAGAGAAACATCAATATGAGAATGAAACATCAATTGGTTACCCTCTGAGCAAGTACACCCAGGTTAAGGATTGGTGCCCTGGTTGGGGATTGAATACGTTTGGACTGATGGTAGCCTGCAACCGTGCATAGACTGGGGATTGAACCCACAACCCAGTTAGGTACATGCTTTGTTGGAAAATCAAACCAGCAACTTTTCAATGACAGGGCAATGCTGCAACATCTGAGCCACACAGGCCAGGGCTCAATATGTTCATTCTCTAATATTTAAAACTTTAAGATAATGTTAGACACAAACTGAAAAAGCTGAAAATTAGCCTAAGGCTTGAATTTAAATGCTTATTTGGTAATACACATGATTTTAATTTGAAAAGCATAATATAACTTGATTGCACATCATATTCAGATGTCTAATTTGAATTTTTTAGATTTTCATGGCTAATAAGTTTAGGTACTTAAGAAGATTTAGTTAAATCACTAGAAAGCTTAGAAAGTGCCTCCAGTTCTTGTTAGCCTGCTGTGTTAGTCATTGAGAATATCTGAAAGATAAAGAGAGATATATTGAATTTTTACATAGGGAAGGCATTTAAAAGAATTTAATTAATTAGTCAGTTTAGGGCAATTTAAAGTTATATTTATGAGTTAAGTTAGCTGAAAGCTGTTTCTATTTTTTTTTTTCTTTTATCTCCCCTCGCCCCCGCCCCTTCTTTTTTTTCTCAATGTATGGTTGCCTTTCACCTGCCTCCAGTTACGGACCTGGCTGGAGACCTGGTTTGCAACCTGGTTATTTTGCCCTGGCTGGGAATCGAACCATCGACCTTTGGGTTCACAGGCCAGGGCCTTATCTACTGAGCCACCAGCCAGGGCTTGTTTCTATTTTTATGCAAAGATTATTAGGTTAACAAATTAAATAAAAAGATGTATAAACAGAATAAGAAGACAAGCCACCAACTGGGAGAAAATATTTGCAAAAGATACATCTGATAATGGATTTAATATTCACAATATACAAAAAAACTTTTAAATTTCAATGATAAAAAATTCCAATTAAAATGGGCCACAGACCTTAATAGACCCTCGCCAAAGATATACAGATGGCAAATAAGCATATGAAGATATTCTACATCATATGTCATCAGGGAAATGCAAATTAAAAGTACAATATGATATCATTGCATACTTATTAGAATGGACAAAATCCCAAACACAGACAACACCAAGTGCTGATGAGGATATAGAGCAATAGTCATTTTCATTCAATGCTGTGGGAATGCAAATTGGTACAGCCACACTGAAGACAGTTTGGTGATCTCTTACAAAACTAAATATACTCTTATCATATGATCCAGCAATCAAGGCCCTTAGTATTTACCCAAAGGAGTTGAAAACTTGTGTCCCCACAAACACCTGAGCATGATGTTCAGCTGCATTCATAATTGTCAAAACTAAAGCAACCAAGATGTTCTTCAGGAGGTGAGTGGATAAACTGCAGTATATCCAGATAATGAAATATTATTGAGCACTCAAGAGAAATGAGCTATGAAGCCATGAAAAGATACGGAAGAATCTTAAACTACATATTACTAAATAAAAGAAGCCAATGTGAAAAGGCTGCATACTGTATGATTCCAACTATCTCATATTCTTCTGGAAAAGGTTAAACTTTTACTGAAGACAGTAAGAAGATCAGTGGTTGCCAGGGTTAGAGGAGAGTGAGGGATGAATAGGTGACACAGAGAGGATTTTTAGGGCAGTGAAACTAAACTGAAATCTTGTCATTGTGTATTTGTCTGAAGTCAAAGAAAGTACAACACTGAGAGTAAACTCGACTGCAATGGAGACTTTGGGTGGTAACGGTGAGTCAGTGTAGGTTCACCAACTGTAACAAGTGCAACGCTGGTGATGGTTTAGTGGGGGAGGCTGAGTGTGTGGGAGGACAGAGGCTCTATGGGAATGCTATACTTCCCACGGAATTTTGCTGTAAACATAAAACTTCTCTTAAAAAACAAAATCTTTTGGTAATATTGCAATTCATATTACCTAAAACAGTAATTCTTTAAACGTAGGCAGTTTGAAATAATGAAAAGAAAACTATGTATTAATATGATTTGAGAAGCTGACAGAAGGCAGTAATTAAATGGTGAATTGTCTGAATGTGAAAGGCAAAAAAAAAGTACACATTGGTGGTAACAGAATAGACAGGAGGGTGTTAAGAAGAATGAAGGAAATGGAGAAGACAAATAAATAAATAAATGTGCTGATTGGCTCTATGCTAAAAAAATCTTTTTAAAAATGTGTAAGCAGAACTTAAAATCTTAATGGAAGAACTAGGTACTTGGTTTCAAAATCATTAATATATTGAAATAATTATCAAAAATAACAAACAGGTGAAGTGACCATGTTTTAGGATCAGGGTCATATGTAGATTCTCGAACATGAACACTGACAGGCTCAGTCTCTGGTATTGGGCTCCTTCTAACAAGTCTCCTTGCCTCTGGTCTTGCAACTCTTCAATCCATCTTCCCCAATTATCACAGTGCTCCTTCTAGCAGGCAAATCAGGTCATTTTATAGCCCCAATCAGCATCCTTCTACAGCCCTTATTCTCTTCAAGATAAAGTGCCAGCTCCTTACCAAGGCATGAAAAGAAGAAGAAGGTTCTTTATCTCTGGGGATTCTGCACCTTCATTTCCAGCTACTTTTCTCTAATACATTTTTCAGTGAGATAAACCCCTTTAAGTCCCCAAATTCCAGATTATTTTCATACTTTAGTTCCAGTTCACTATGTCCTTGTCCCCATTCTTTTAAAAAATATTTTTCAATTAAAGTTTACATTTAATATTTTGCTTACATTTTAGGTGTATAGCATAGTAGCTAGACAATTACACACTTTACATAGTGTTTCCCTCGATATTTCCAATACCCACCTGGCATCATACACAGTTATTACAATAGTATTGAGTATATTCTCTATGCTGAACTTTACATCCCTGTGATTATTTTGTAACTACCAATTTGTACTTCTGAATCCCTTTACATTTCTCACCCAGTCTCCAACTCCCTTCTCCTCCCTTCTGGCAACCATCAGTCTCTTCTCTGTATCTATGAGTTTGTTTCAATTTTATTTGTTCATTTTCTACTTTAGATTCCAAATGTAGGTGGAATCATATAGTATTTGTCTTTCTTTGTATGACTTATTTCACTTAGCATAATACCCTCTAGGTCTATCCATGCTGTCACTCTTTTTTATGGCCAAGTAGTATTATGTTGTGTAAATGTACCACATCATCTTTATCCACTCACCTACTGATGGACACTTAGGCTGCTTCCATCTCTTGGCTATTGCAAATAAGCTGCAATGAAATTAGGGGTGCTCATCTTCCTCAGATTAAAAAAAAATTCTAGTTGTGCACTTTTTAGTCTCAGCCTTTGCATCCTGAGTTAGTAGTCATATTTTATGAGAATAATAAAACCTTACTGGTCTAAGTTGTTTTCTTCCAAAAGCCAATTAACTTCTCTAAGCAGTGGAGCCTTGTTATTGGAAAATGCATGCTTCCCATTCTCTGATTTTGTTCTTGGAAATACAGGCTGCACCCTGGCTGGGTGGATTGAATCTGGTGCAGAGTCCTTTTAGTGACATGCATCATGTCCTTTCTTAGAGCCTCAACCCATACTTCTTGATTAACTGAAATCCATTTGAGAGAAGGGTGACAAAGGGGACAATGCCTAGACCTCAAAGTAGGTGGGAGTCACCTTGGACCATGACAAAGTGACACCAGCCCAGGCTGGGGGATGTGGCACAACCCATTCCAGTCCTAGAAAAGCCAAGATGATGCTGCTGCCATTGATAAAAGACTGAATGGGAAGGCTGGGGCCAGTACCATGTGACCAAATGATATCGGAGACCACATCCCAGGTAAATAGGAGGGATGAGTGAAAACAAGAGTTTCGTAACCAGCATTTGAGGCTGTTTGTACGTAAAGGAAATGCCTACTTCTCTATGCATGGATTAGTTTTTGCAGATATCTAAAACAATAAAATGACATCAACGGTCTGCAAAGTTTAGAATTAAATTAAATAGCCTTCCATTTGAATCATAGTGAATAGGAAGTGACTCAGAAATAAACAATTGCTCTCCTTTTACTGATAAAGTTAGGCCTGAGAGGTTTGGTTATTGCTCTAAAGATTAGCATTGCCAAGGACTTTAACCACAGATCTGACTCATTTGTACAGAATTACTGTTATTTTAAACAACTGTCTTCCCTTGTCCTGACATTCCATCTAAGTTGTCACCTTGGCTGAATAATACCATTGTAGAAGTGGAACTTATTTTATGTGTTTTGAATGAAGATAACTAAGCATCAAATTAATGTTATTTTTAAATTATCAAGTGACTAAAAAAGACATATACACCTCCCATCCTGACCAAAATAATTTTTATAAATGAAGTATTTCACAGAAATTCAACACTTTGTGTGATGCTTTAAAATACTTAAACAGGGGGACAGAAGGGAGCAAAAAGGGAATGGATGTAATACAACAATAAAATTTAAAAAAAATACTTAAACATTTCTTTCAAAAGTATTATTTGAACTAAAGTCATGACTGGTAATTCAAAGAAAATATATCAGTTGTGAGTCTAGAGTACATATAAAATATAAGCAAAATTAGAGATGAGAAAAACCACACAACCTCATCTTAGACATAAGACATATGACTTTTGCAAAGAACCTAATAAAAATTCCTGTCATGTGGTAAAAATTGCCCTCAAACGTGTTGACTCATAAAACTACTAATCATTTATTTTAAACCTTAGCAGGAAAATGGCATAGGAGATCATATGATCTCTGAAATTCTTTTTGAGAATTTTCAACTTCGATTTGCCTAAATTGTGCTGCATAACAAACATATAGGTGAGTTCTAAACCCTTTGGCTACAGGGGCACAAGCAATGGGTGCTGTCAACACCAACCGGAGAAACATCAGGGTATAAAAAGAGAGAAGGACTATATTGGAGAGCCATCAAAACTGTGATGGCAGCAAGCTGTGCTCGAAGGATGTCAGAATCATGCTACTGTGCCGGATATTGAAAGTTTTCTTTTTCTAAAATGGAACTGAAGCAGCTGCTGACAAAGGACTTATTTGAGAAAGCCAGTGGGAAAGCAAAACAAAGAAACAAAAACCAGGGGTGGATTGAAAAGGAAGTAAACATTCCCTTGGTTTTATTCCATGGCCTCGGAACTGGGTCAGTCTGCCCTGTGAGGTCTGAATCCCTTTCAGATGGGAGATCACTACATCCCTGGCGAGTTGCCTGGAACCAGACTAAGTCTTCAGAAAATATCCAGCTTTGATTGTGCCTCGGCTTCATAAACAGCTGTTACTGTTTCCCTTATCATAAACTGTGTGTTCAGATGTTTTGTTTTTTTAAAAATTTTATTGTCGTATTACATCCATCCCCTTTTTGCTCCCCTCTGTCCCCCTCCCCACCCACCCATTCCCCCCAAAGTCAATCCTACCTGTTGTCCATGTCCATGTGTTCAGATGTTTAATAAAGAGTATGTTTACATTTGGGATATACAGTTTTAAATAAATGAATCCTATTTGTCAGTGGCTGCTAACTGCACGACTGGTTTCATTTAATGCTATACAACATTGCCCTATCAAGCAAGAGAAAGGAGTTGGGCTTAGAAGTAAACAAATCAATAAGAAATCATTCCTTGCTTTTGAGATAGGACCCTCTGGGGCAGGGAATTGGTAAGGAGGTCAGCCCTTCTGATGGCTAAAAGCAGGGGCAGTAGGGAGAGGCCTGGCCCGGGGTCAGGGCAGAAGCTGCTTGCCTGGTGGCAAGATGCTTCAGTTTGGAGGATACACTGAGTTCTAGTTGCCCTCTTCTCTTTTCTCCTCACCAGGCCAACTACAGTGCCAGATCACAGTCTACAGGAGCATCTACCACTAGCAACATTCATCTTAAGACCAATGACTGGAGAAAGGGTGGATTCTTCATTACTGTGGATTAGCAGTGATGTGACTTCTTATGTATGGCACTGAAATCATAAGCACCAAGAGGAAAAAGCAATAGATAAACTGAACATCACAAAAAGCTTATGTGCTTCAAAGGACACAATCAAGAGTGTAAAAAGACAACAAACAGGAGAAAATTTTTGCAAATAATTTTATATCGGATAAGGAACTTATATTTATAATCTAAAGAATACTTACAGCTCAACAATAAAAAGACAGCCCAATTAAAAAGTAGGCAAACATCTGAATAGATATTTTTTCAAAGAAGATATATAAATGGCCAATAAGTACATGAAAAGAAGTTCAGCATCATAAGCCATTTAGGGAAATGCAAATCAAAACCACAATGAGATGCCACTACATACCCACTAAGATGGCTGTGATCAAGAAGACATAATAATAAGTGTTGGGGAGAAGACAAAAAGGTTGGAAACTTTATACACTGCTGGTTGGAATGTAAAATTGTACACCCACTTTGGAAAAGTGGCAGTTTCTCAAAGGTTAAACATAGAGTTACTCTATGACCCAGTAGTGTAACTCCTAGTTATATAATAAAGGGAAATGATAACTTAAGTCTACAAAAAAACTGTACATAAATGTTCATAGCAGTATTATTCATAATAGCCAAAAAAGGGAAAGAACCTAAATGTGTATGAACTGAAGAATGGATAAGTAACATGTGGTATATCCATAAAATGGAATATTGTTCAATAATAAAAAGAAATAGTAATGATAAATGCTATGACATGGATGAAGTTTGAAAATGTTTCATTAAATGAGAGAAGCCAGTCACAAAGGATGTATATGGCATCACTCTATGTAAAGTGTCTAGAATAAAGAGATCTTTAGTGATGAAAACAGAGGTGGGATAGGAAGAATAAGGAGAAACTGCTTCTAGCATATTTCCTTTTCAGGTGAACATTTTAGAACACAAAAATATTCTTAAAATGATGATGGTGATGGATACAGACATCTGTGAATATGCTGAAAGTCATTAAAAGATGCTTTCCCCTAGGCAGATGGCTCAGTTGGTTGCAGGGATGTTTCCATACACCAAAAAGGTTACAGGTTTGATTCCTAAGGACACATACTTAAGTTGCAGGTTTGATCGATGGTCAGGGAGCATATGGAAGGCAACCAATCTATGTTTCTCTTTCACATCAATACTTCTTTCACTCTCTTGCATTCTCTTTCTCTCCCCCTTCCTTTCTCTCTAAAATTGATAAATATATCCTTGGGTAAGGATTTTTAAAAATGTACTTTTAAATGGCTGATTTGTATGGTATATGAATTATGCTAGTAAAGTTGTTATGAAAAAGACTACAGTAGAAAATAACATCCAATATCACATTTATGCATTTATGTAAAATTTTACATATATATAGGAGATGCAAATATATGAAAAATAAAAGATTAAGAACAAAACCAAATTCAGTTACACTTCAAGGCCACTGTTTCCTTATCTATAAATGTTGTAATGTTACTCATTTTATAAGGTTATTTGAGTAATTACAAGGATGTTAGCCTTGGCTGGTGCTGGCCTGTGCTGGCCTGTGAACCCAAAGGTCACTGGTTTGATTCCCAGCCAGGGCAACATAATCAGGTTGCAAGCCAGGTCTCCAGCCAGGTCTCTGTAGCTGGAGGCAGGTGAAAGGCAACCATACATTTATGTTTCTCTCCCTCTCTGCCTCTCTCCCTTCCCCTCTCTCTGAAAAATAATTAAATCTTAAAAAAAATAAAAGGATGACCCATGTAAAGCATTTAGCATAATGCTTGGCATATATTAATCGCTTGATAATTGCTACTTCTTGCAATTAGTGATGATGAAAAGATACCTCCTAAAGACATTAAAATAGATTTCATACTCACCTCCATTGTGAAACCTATGACTTTGAAACATTGCTCAATTAATTCGTATTGAGACTTATAGAAACTATTGTTTGTCATATCCTGTACTGTTCTGAGGTGATCATTTTGTAAGTATCTGAAAAAAAAAATGAAAGGATAGGTAAAATCTAAAATTAAGTGGGAAGTGAAGGTATTACTTATGAAAATACAACCTGCTGAATTACCTGGGAGGCTTATTTTCAGACAGTTTGTAATGGGCTAGTTTCTTCTTTTCAGCTAAACCAGCATAGATGTAGTAAAAAACATGAAAATTTTTTTCTCCACTGAAAAAATAAGACATTTTCAGTAAGGTGGGCGGTAAGAATATTTATTAATTGTTAAAATTACTTGGCAATATAATTATCAGAATACTAACAACTGTGAGTACCAATGTGGTTTTCCTAGGATACTGAATTTTGGCTTTCTGTGGTTATTACTGATGATATTATTTTCAACAATCATTGTCATGAAATTCTGGGCACTACTAAGCATTTTATATGAATCACTCAATGCCTGTCTGCGAGTACCAGGCACTAGGATACAGCAGGTGCATAAAGTCAAAAATCCCTAAAAGCAAAATAGAGACAGACTCATAGACAGAAAGCAGGATGACAGCTAAGGGAAAGGGAGGTTAGGGGGTGGAGGAATTGAGCAAAAAGAAAAAAGGTCTCATGGGCATGGACAACAGTGTGGTGATTGTGGGAGAGGCTGGGGGCAGGGACTATATCAGGGGTACATGGTAATGAAAAAAATGCAATAAAAAATCCCTAACTTCTTAGAGTTTTACATTCCAGTGGAGCAGAAAGAAAAAGAAATAAATTAGTAACATATATTATATATATATACAGTGTGCCAGATTATCATAAGCACTACATTTACCTGCCATAACCCCCTGCTTATTACTCATGCACTTCCTTCATTTTACATACAAGGGTGCTGAGCCTTTAAGAGGTAACTGATCTTTGTTCAGGTCAGAGGTGATGGATGACTGGATTCAAACCAGGGCTGTTGGAATCCAAAGCCCATGTCTTTACATTGTTACCCTGACTTCGTGGAGCTCAGTTTTCTCTCTGTATGAGAAATCAGTTTCTTATGAGTCTCAAGGTCCATGATGCTGTGGTCCTATATATCAACAGCATTCCCAGATTCTAGAATAATGCAGTTAAGAGACTGGGGGTCCACATGATGGGTCTCTGGCTCAGGAGGGCCCACAGCATAACTGCTGAGACCTCAGGGTCCCCCTTCTCCTCCTTTTTATTTCTTCCCTTTGCTCTGGAGAGTTCCTGGAATGGGTCACACATTCTCTCCAAGGCCAGGCAAGTTCTAATTACAAAAAAGTCTGATCTTCCTGTTCTCCAGGTTCATAGTCTCCATGGTCCCTCTTTGGCCCTGTTTTACTTTGATTCTGAAGACCATGACTGGCCATTTGGAGACTCTGGGTTTGTCTCTGTCCCATGACATTGCCCTCTTCCTTCTCCCACTACACCTTCCTCTTGCTTGGGGTGGTCCTAAATCTTCACTTGACTACTATCCACCCCACTATCACTCTGATTCTGGAGCTGGGGCAAAGAAGGGTTCCTCCTCCAGGGGCTACATTAAGTAAAACCCTCAAAACCTGAGGCCTGGCTGTCCTTATTTCTTTTTATATGACTTCTCTTTCAGTTACTATAAGACTCCCACTCCATCACAAAGTTTTGGATGTTTCTAGAGGGACTTGTCAGGAGGTGCTAAATTGTTGCAGCACAAGCAGTTCTCGGTGGCTGTGTTAGTCAGGAATCTCTGGAGAACAAGCAGAACTAATAGGCTGTGCCTGTGTGTGTGGGAACAGAGGGTGCACACAACATGAACTGATCAAGGAAGGATAAAAGAAACATCAAGGATAATATACATTTTGGAAATGGATGGATGAATTGAATCTAAGAGAAGAAAAATTTAGAGAGGTGTGAGAGGAATCAGGGAACCCAGTCATGGGAGCGAAGGCAGGTGAGCTTTTGAGATAAGGGGTGGTCCCCTGGCTCAGATGCTAAAGTGAGGACTGGACACCCTTTAGAATGGTTGTGCTCACACTCCCCACACCCCCGGAATGAGTTTTTGTATCACCAGTAGCACTTCAGCGAACATTAGCACTGCACAGTTAGAACAAAATGAACATTTTAATTCTCTTCTCACCACAAAATTACAAAACTTCTCTAAGGCTGGCATAGCATATAATTCAGTTTGCTTTGTTCTAATGAAGTCACATGATTGTTCTGCATGTCACACCTTTAACACTTAAATGACACAGTGTACCATTAGAGAAGTGAGTCATCAATGTAGAACTGGTGGTTTTCTCTTTAATTATCAGTTTATGTTTAGTGAGAACTGGATTTGGAGATACTACAGAAAATATACTGACCTTCAGAAGACAGTCAGAGAGTTAAAGAAACAGTAAAAAAAAAAAAAAAAAATGGACCTGTTTCATGTCTTGCTATAACTATATCAAAGGTGTATCTAAGTAGACAGAGGACCACAGCATCCCATACATGCTCATATGACCAGTGTGTCCCAGGTCAGAATGGCCTGGGGACAAACAGGGTCTCAGCAAGTTACCAAAAAGTATTTCTCTGTCTCTGGCCACAGCCCTAACTATGTCTCTTATACTTATCCAGAGTCCCTCTTAGCCATTTTTAGGAAGGTCCTCAGGGCTATCTTACACACGTTCAGCTGCCCTAGATCCTGGGGATCACATTTGCACTAAGGCCTCGAACATGCTTAAAACTGTGGTAACATCCTCATAAGGGTGTGGCTCACTCCACCTGCGATATGGTTGAACTTTTGACAAAGTGGTCAACAATAATGCTTAGACAGCCTTCAAAACAGCGTTGTACTCCTAAGCTCCACAGAATATTCATGAAATGGTGCTTCTAATTTTCCATTTTAAATTATAGCTCCCGCCCTGGCTGGTAGCACAGTGGATAAGGTGCCGGCCTGCAAACCCAAAGGTTGCAGGTTCGATTCCCCAGCCAGGGCACATAACCAGGTTGCAAACCAGGTCTCCAGTCAGGTCTGTGGCTGGAGGCAGGTAAAAAGTAACCATACATTGATGTCTCTCTCCCTCTCTGCCTCTCTCCCTTCCCCTCTTTCTAGAAATAATGAAATAAAATTTAAAAATATAAATAAATAAATAAATAAATAAATAAATAAATAAATTATAGTTCCCTCCACTAAGAGTCACTCCTGTAAGACATGCAGTCTCCTCAACCCCTCAATCTGCTGCCCCTCTGTTCACACGTGACAGATGGACCCATTGCCTACTTTCATGAGAGATTAGAAACCAGTAAGTGATCAGCATGCTTTGTGTTAAAGCACTCGCGACTCTCCAGGAGACTGTAAACTGCTTTACTGCAGGAATCCTTAGCTTTGTATCTTCTGTGCCTAGAACAGTTCCTGGAACCTAGTAGGCACTAACTAAATATTTGCCAAATGGATGGAAGGATGGATGAATAAGTGATGGACTTTGTGGTCAGCCAGCTAGACATGGGTTCAAATCCCAACTCAGTATTTATTAGCTTAATATTAGGTAGCTTAGTATAATTCTCTTCATTTCCTCATGTATAAACTGGACAACATCCTGTCGCATCACTGCGGATTAAAAGAATAATCATTGCTCCATAAATAATACTATCCCTTCCTCCATAGTAGAGAGCACCACATTTGCCCTTCGTTGCTATCTCTTGTAGAGCCTGATTAGGTGCTGGGCATGTGAGAGAAACACAATTAATGCTTGCTGGCTGGAGTAAACTGTGGTAACAGGAGGAAAGTGCAGTGAAACAGCTATAATGTATATGTTCAAGGGAAATTAAAGCAACCTCTTTTAAAAACTTCTTCTTTAGAATAAAGGATTTAAGCCACAACATACATGATAGTGCCATTATTAGAAATACAAAAATAAACATGGCCAGAGATTGGATTGGGGTATGAGCTAAAAGGAGAAGAAAAGAACTTATTCCCTAAAGAGAAAGGATACATTCAATTAAAAACAATAATGGTCTGCTTTGATTCTTCTCTGCCACCTGAGATCCATTTTCCACTCTTCTTTGCCTTGCTATCTAGCCTGCAACTTGGGCTCCGGCACTCACTCTCAGGTTTCCTGTGGGGCTTGACTACTAGCAGGCACATGTGGGAGGTGGCAGGGAGGGAAAAGAGAGAAGTCTCGTATTGTCTGCTTGTTCTCTCCCTCACCGTGGCTCTACTACCTAAATGAACAGCTCCTGATGGACAGCCAGTCCCCCGGAGGCCCAGTTCTCACCAGGCGCTGCAATGCTGTTCCCTCCTGCAGCCTTTTAGGTAGAAGGGTAGTACTGGCTTCTCACTGCTGTTCTTCTGTGGGTATCTCACATTTATTCTTGGTTCTTCAATGTCTTCTCTACATCTGTTGATAGTCCTCTCATTAACTCTCTGAACTACTTCTTTCAGTACCTTGATAAGAGTACTTTTACATTTATAATAAAAAATGAACCTACCAAGAATTCTTCTATTGTATTTCATTTTTAAAGATCACAAAAAGCTTCTCTAAAATTTAAAAATACAATTGAAATTAAGTAAAAATAAGATGTAGAAAAACAGCAAAATGATAAGGCAGCTGTGCTCAAATTATAACCAAGTTGTATTCACCCTGAATGTAAATTTGGAACTTGGAGTGCTTTTCCTCAATAAACAAGGTAGTACAACTAAACTAGTTTTTTAGGACAGCTGGAAAAAAGCTTACTTAATTTATAGTATTCCTAAAATATAATCCTAATTGAGCTATATTCTCAAATATATCCTGTGATATTTTAAGAAGTATTCATGAGATTATTTCTATGGTAACCCAGGGAGTCACTGTCCACAGTTTATTCTATGAATGATGGTCATACAGCCCAATGTGAATGGTGTTCTCTGATGCCACTACATGGTGGCACCATCTAAATCTCAATAATTCAGCCTCTTAGGCAGATCTTTCTCAAGTGTTCAGAATCTTACACAGTAGTGAGAGCAGGACAAATTGTTCTGAGAACCAGTTAAATCTCCACATCTATACAAGACCCCAGTGAATGGCAAAGGCCACCTATGCATGTCCACTAAGTTCTTGGCATAGGGTACACATTGATAATAGGAGCTGCTGTTTGCTGAACATCTGCAATGTTCCATATCTATGCTAGATGTTATTTTAACCTTCACACAATTATCAACACAACTACTGATAATAATAGCTTAAACTGATGAGCTCTTACTAGTGCTATTCATTGTGCAAATACTTGATAGGGATTATCTTAATTAACAGGTAGGACTATTGCTATTTCCATTTTAAAGATGAAAAACTGATGTGCAGAGAGATTAAATATTTCAAGTCATACATGTAATAAGTTTCAGAACCAAGATTCTAGAAGGGACTTTAAAATTTAAATATCTTACCCAAAGTGAACCTACACATCATAGAGCTACAATTAAAAAACATATTTGTATATTAGTCTTTTGTTACATATTTTGAATTGAGGACTAAAGAATAACTTTCCATACTGAGAGCTGAGCTCAGGCACTGGACTCTGGGTAATTGATATTTACTATTTATTCAAGTTGAATGACAGACAATTTGAAGGCACTTACAATAAATAATATGTGCTCAGTATAAGAGCTTGTATTCCCATGAATCAAACATATTACTAGTATAAAAGCAACATAAAAAATGGAAGACTTTACCTTGTTCACTTAAAAAAATTATATAACCACTGGGCTAGAAATCTGATATTGTGACTATAATTTCCTCATAAAAATAGCAAAGTCGTCTTGGAATTAATAATCCAGAAAAGAAGTTTTGTCATTCAGCTACAAACTGCCAAAAAAGAGCACACATGCTGCTTATGACATGTATGCTGTTTAGAGCACAGTTTCAGGACTTGCAGGTCACCAATGACATGCATGTCACAGATGACCAATGCCACTAATGACACACATGTGGCTTATGAAGTGCATGCAACCTACAACACACATGTTGCTTCGGGCACACATGTCACTTGTGACAAGTAAGTTGCCTATGACATGTATCTTTGCTTGTTTCCCCAAAATAGGAGACATTGTCTGTGAACTTACGGGGCTTGGTGGATAACTCGGGATTTCTCCAGAAGGTATTCATAAATCTGTGCTCCCACTACCGTTCCAGAAGAGGTGAATTTCATTTCTAAATATTTTCCAAATCGGCTGGAATTGTCATTTATAATAGTGCAGGCATTGCCAAAGGCTTCCACCAAATTATTCACTTGTAGAATCTTCTCTTGAAGGGTTATGTTATTAGCCTAGAGAAAATGTCAAGATACAGTTGAAAATTAATTTTGTATATAATGTTTCTTTCTTCATAAGCACATTATGTATATATAAATGTATATGAGCATATTCTTGGTGTATTGATAGGTGACACAACTAAGCCTATTTCTCTCCTTCCATACCCATATCCACCCACTTGCTCCCCTAGGGGAACTAAGAGATACTCTGTGCTGTCTCTATTCAGATATAGTTCCATTCAGTGACTAATTTACCAACACAACTTATGCACACTGAGGTACACATCTTATTTTGTTATTCTTTCTCTACCTGCTTGGCACCCATCCAAATGTTCCCCAAATCTAGAACCATTTCCCCTGCTTCCATGGAAGCTGCTGAACCTGCAACTAAGGGAGTTAAGATAATTTGTAAATCCAAAAGCAGAGGGAAGGGAATAATTATGAAAATCAAGAACAGCTTAGAAGTATAAGATGGGGGGAGTGGAAGCCCAGTCAAGGCATATTTGTCAGCCCCTTTACTTTTTTCCTACCTCATTTCATGTTCTTCTCCCCTCAAACAAGTGCAATTTTTTGTCTTTATCACTTAAAATCCCACCAAGTAGAGATTCATTTGAATTAAAAGTCAGCCTCTTTTAGAAAAGCATCCTCTAATTTGAGCAGTTTAAGGGGGTATTAGTTATTCACTTCTTGGTAGAAATTTTGGATCAGGTAGATTATATCGAGTATAATACCTTGCTGAGCTTAGCTGTGTTAAAAGCATGGCAATTTTAGAAGTCAGAGCCAGGAGCAATAGGTGTTTCTGGAGCATAGGCTACAGTAGAATGTGGGTGGGCTGGAGGGGGCCTTCACAGCAAGGTTTTAAGGGCATGTAGGACTTTGGGTATTTTCTAAACAAGGCAACAGGGGTTGGAAGAAGAGATGACATGATTGAAACAAACTTGGCTCTTTTTAAATGTTTGGGGTTGGCCTTGCACCTATGAAAAAGATGAGAAAACATTTTCATCCACTTATATTAGTGCCCTGCTAAGTAAGGTTTTGAGAACTGCATGTTATATATGGTGTTCCATCCACCATGTATCCCATCTTTGTATTTGGTAAATCTTTATCAAGGAGATAAATAAAAGACAAGCTATGATCTTGCAAGGGAACATTCTGAGGTATGTGTGTGTGTGTGTGTGTGTGTGAGCATGTTTTTAGATCTAGAACAAGATAAAGAGATTAGATAAACAAGTTTGCTGACGTCTACAAGATAACATTCCATTACTGATTAAAAAACAAAACAAAACCTCTACTGACCCACAAATCAAGAAAGAACAACAAAAGCCATTTTATTACGAGGACTTGAATAAATTCATTCAGGGGTTCAACTCTTCTGTGTCAGGATAGCATGCTGTACCTCACCAACTTTCTCCCTCCAAAACTACATTTTATTTTACTATACTTAAAACCTTTAGAATGATACTGATCCTAGTTGTGAAGAGAGGGGAGGTGATGGGCGAGGGGGTGGGGAAGGAACTCAGATGACAGCCCTGAGGGAGCGCTACCTGCCTGGTGTCTTCTGGCTCTTCCAGTCCTTCAGGGCCACAGAATTGGTTAGTAGAGATCATAGTAATCCATTGACCAAAGCATATTTCTATTCCATACCAATATACATGATTTAAAATATTAAAACAAGTTAATTGATTTTTAATAGGAACATGGAAATTTTTTTCCAACTTATGTTGAAAATGATTTAGAGTCAATTAAGCAGTTGTTTTGACACTATGAGGTCTCACTCTTTAACACAAAGAACTGCCCTGGTATGCAGAGTATTTTGTAATGCAAGATTCCTACAATCATGGTAACAGCAAAATTTTTAACATGACTCTAATTGTATCTATGTAGATCATAGTGAAAATTTTCAGAGAGATAAGTTATGCACAATGATTTTTAACTGATTTTTAACTGACTATTTAGCCTCATAAAAACACAAAATGATTGACTTATTTCAAGGACTACCAAGGAATTCAAACCAAGTCTCTATTATCAATATCCCTTTTTCAAAAATCAAGATATAATTTAATAAAGATTCATCTTTTACAATGATTTCTGAGAGTTTTTACATATATAATCATATAACCTCCAACTACAATCTACACATAAAACAATTCTATATCCCCCAAAATTGTATCATGACCTTTGTAGTCAACAACTCCATTCATCCCCCACCCATAATAATCACTGATGTATTTCTGTTACCATAATTTTAAATATGCAAGAATGACCTATACATTGAATTATACAGTATGTACTCTTCTAAATATGGCTTCTTTGATCTACAATAACACACTTGAAATTTATCCAAATCTCATCTAATAAGATTTATTCACTGCTTGTGTCGGTGTTCTTTCATTCATTTTTAGAACTGATTTTTTATTGTTTTAACAGTTTTAAATATATATATAAATGATAACAATCTTTTCTTAGATGTATAAGACATGCAAATAATTTCTTGGAGTCTATAGCTTGTGATTTCATTTTCATAACAATGTCATTCAGAGAACAGAAATTATTAAATTTGGTGAAATCCAATTTTTCTCTTTATAGATGATGCTTTTTATGTTGCATCTAACAACTATAGCAGCTTTGTAGTAAGTCTCAAAAATCAGGTAATATTAATCATCTAATCTTTTTCAGTTATTTAGTTATTGTAGATATTTTGAATTTCCATATAAATTTCTGACTCAGTTTGCCAATTTCTACAAAAAAATATTGCTGGGATTTTTATTGTAATCGAATGGACTCTACAGATCTTTTTGTAAAGAACTGACATGTTAATAATATTGTCTTTTAATTCATGAACATAGTATATCTATCCATTTATTTGGGTCTTTTTGATTTCTTTTATCAATTTGTTATATTTTTAAGCATCCAACTTTTGCATATGTTTTATAAGAGTTAGATTAAAATAGTTAATGATTTTGGTGCCATTATAAATTATAATATAATTATACTCAAATTTTAATTTGGGAAGGATCATTGCAGGTATATATATATATTATATATTATATATCTAATATAATATAAATACAATTGGTTTTTATAATATTGACTTCTCTTTAATCTGTTAATAACAAAAGAAGAGAAAGAAATTGTTCAGTGAATGTGTTGGGGCCAAAAAATAGAGAAATTCACATTTATAAAGCTTTGTTGAATTAGAGTGAGAACCATTAAAATATATCCTCAAAACAGAGCATATGCTTTTTATATTGTTTGTTATACTTTAAATTCACAAAGAATAACAAGTATGTGTTATAATTTCTGTGCATTATTAAATGGGGGAATTACTAAATATTAATCTAATTAGTTATATTAGGCAGAGATATTTAATAAATATTTCTATTAGAACAGAGAAAAAAGAAACAGTACCTTTCCAAGCACTGTCAGCTGCTGAACTAAAAGATGAGCACTTTCAGTCTTTCCAGCACCACTTTCTCCAGAAATAACAATACACTGCACAGTAAGAATAGGAAATGGTAAGAAGGTTTTATCCACAGAATTCAGCTGACAGAAGAAACTAAGAGAGGAGTATCTAAGAATGTGTGACGCCTTACCTGATCTGAATTATATGTTACCATAGACTGGTAGCCTAAGTCAGCCACTGCAAAAATGTGAGGAGGATTGGCAGTTCTCTTTGCTCCAATATATAGTTTGGAATGCTAAGGATTTAAACAAATCACATTTTGTAGGGCTTTTGTTTTAGCTTAAATCCTAGATTATTTACAGGTAGAGCTCCAATTTTTTAAAACAAAACACAAAGTTTCATATTACCAAAACATTACATACATGTTACACCTACCATACACTTACATATATGCACAATTTGTGCAAAATTATGTCAAATAAAAAAGCCTGACAAAAAACAGCCCAGAAATATGATATGACAATATGATATTATATCATTCTGGCAGCAGTATTTAAAAGAAGTGCATACCACTTCCAAAATAGAACTTAAGGTTTGAAAATATTATTTTTTTAAGTAAAAGACATTTTATAAATAAGACAATCAAGTGCCATTTGTTGACTATTCCTTGGGTACAATAAGTCTGACATATGATAACCACTTTTTTCCTTTCATATCATTTTGCATACATTTTCTTACTTGATTTGTCTAAGATTATATAGTTGATTGATAGCAGAATTTGCACTAAAGTATAAAATCATCTGAAACTTAAATCAAGGTTCCTAAATTCACTATGCAAACTTAAAGTTGGTTGAGGAAAAATGTATTATGTATTTTTCACATATTAAAAATAACTCAAGCCCTGGCTGGTAGCACAGTGGATAAGGCCTGCGCCTGTGAACCCAAAGGTTGCAGGTTCGATTCCCCAGCCAGGGCACATAACAAGGTCGCAAACCAGGTCTCCAGTCAGGTCTGTGGCTGGAGGCAGGTAAAAAGCAACCATACATTGATTTAAAAAAACAAACAAACAAAAAGCTCAGGCCCAGTATTAAATAACTTTTTGGAGTACACAAATAGCTGGAAGAGAATGGGTCCCATTCAAAACAGCCTAGTTTAATTAGAATATATATATATATATATATATATATATATATATATATATGTATAAGCAACGTAACTAACTATATCTTTAACTCCTCACTTGGTTCAGAGGTAGACACTGAGTAGATAAATTCATAGACAACTGTATATTGTTATGATACACAGTATAGACTAGTTATCAATAATTGGAAGGAAGTAACATTTTGCCACATACTTTTGGGAAGAGAAAAACCACAAGTGGCATCCAGATTAATTCATCTTTTATTTTTTCCCATCTCATGTTTTAACAATAATTATTTAACTGTTTACTCAAGGTACTAAATAAAACTTTCTTTGGCATAATTTAAATTAATTTGCATATCAGAATAGTATAATTATTAGTGTAAAGTAAGACAATGCATGACATACCACATACCTCTGTGGAATAAAGACCCAGACTCTGGAAAGGGTTAAGAGCAATGAGTATGTCTCCCACATAGATATAAATCTGATCTCTGGAATAACATTTCTCAAGTTGCTCAGAGACTGTATTCTATAATAAAATAAAATTATTTTTTATTAAAAATCATTTATGGTCAGTGACCATTTAAAAAAGTAAACAGTAATAAATGAAACAACTGGAATTTGGACCAAGGCTCTAGAAAGGAACAGATGTATTGATAGTAAGACATGCAGCATTTGGTCAACAGCTACTCTTCCATTTGATAAGCATTTTCTTTGGTTCTGAGAGCCATAGAGGGATGTTATTGTTACTTGTGTTTTCAAGGGAAAAATTTGGTATTATCAGGATGTTATTTATATAATGCTTCAAGGAAATAAGTAAATTTGGAAGTTGAAATAAAGAGAAAGAACACTAGAAAAGGCAAGGGAAAGTACAGCAAACATGATATTATTCCAAACTGAGGTTGTACACTGGCTTTGTGTTATATTCTAGCCCCTTGCTTAGACATGTAGTTTATGGGGCAGAATGAAAAGTTCAGAAAAATAACATTCATTGTAGATCAATCATGTTCACATTAAATCAATTTTAATAGCACCATGTACTACTTTAATAGTACATGACACAAGAGAGGAACAAAAGTTCTTAGGTCAAAAAAAAAGGGGGGGGGGAGAAGAAAGCACAGACAACAGCAACAAACAACCCAGTGTTTTTTTTTGTTTGTTTTTTTAAAATTTTATTGTTGTTGTATTACATCCATCCCCTTTTTGCTCCCCTCTGACAACCCAGTGTTTAACATATAGATCAGCAGTATAATATCAAGGTTTCCTTTATAATCCAAAAGCCCAGGGATTCACATCATTGGGCAATTTGATACATAAGGATTTATAAAGGTTTGGCAATCTCTGACTTGCAAACACTGATTACAAGATGTTCGATGTTCACAAGAGAAATTATTTTATGGAAGTACTTGAATTGTTTATGCAACCCTAAATTTACCAAATGACTACTTCTGTTCAGAAAATGCCTCCTGATTTGTTGCATTTCTGAGCAAAAATGAACAGGCATGTATCAGAAGTGTTTAAAAAATAAAAATCTACCCTGGCTGGTGGCTCAGTAGATTGGCAGCCAGCCTGCAAACCAAAGGTCACTGGTTCAATTTCCAGCCAGGGCACATAACCAGATTGCAAGCCAGGTCCCCAGCCAGGTCTGTAGCTGGAAGCAGGTGAAAAGCAACCATACATTGATGCTTCTCTCCCTTTCTTCCTCCCTCCTTGCCCTTCTCTCTGAAAACAATAAACAAAATTTTTAAAAATAAAAAATAAAAAATCCATTAATCAGGTTGGGTAGATCCCAACCTGCTGCTGCAAATCATTTCTTTAATGATCTGATTATCTAATAAAATGGGATGAGGGGAAAGAAGGCTGAAACAGTAATTTTGTGGCTTGAATTTGAACCTACACAGAGATGTCTGAACTATTTCTGATGTCACTGGGATAAGAAAGGGGTTTCAGGCAGCACCAATGCCCTAAAGGTTAGCTCTGTGAGAGCAGGAGCTCTATGAGCCCATGAGGGAGGACCACTGACCACAGTAATAGGCTCTTGCTGCACCTCAGAGCCCACCAGGCCCTGCCGGTGAGAGTGGAACAGGAGAGGAGACAGAGGAAGGACACCACAGAGAGGCTGCAGGAGATAATATTTTGACCTCAGTAAATCATTTTTTTTTTTAACTTCCAGAAAGAGTTCAAGGGAAGAAGAGTCTGTGACCTATAAGCAACTCATGGGAGGGGATACCTTTGCAATTTGAATATCAGAAACAGAAAAAAATCTGAGGGCAGACTGGAGCCATTGGACATTTGTGCCACATGTGTTAAAGCAGAAGATAAAGCATGAGATGTATAGATGCTATTCAAACAACCTGCTGCTCATGTCAATTCAATAAATTAAAAATTAGGAATGTTTATGTTCAATTCAACTGGGATTCTTACCTCATCCAAAACTTCCAGTGTTGCCAAATCATCTACATCCTTCAAACTGGAAGGTAACGGTCTGCTGAAGTTACTTTTCTTGGTGTGAATACGTTCATGTCTGTGGAGCAATACAAAAAGAAAAACCCTTTCTGATTTGAGAACTTATTACTAATCATAAGTAATAAGTGGAAATAAGTTTAAGATTCATATGACACTGAAAAACTTCTATGAAGCTGACTTAATTAAATTTGATGGTACCAGTTTATCAGAAAAATAGCCTAATGTATTTGATATGTTGGTTTTTCTTCTCCATTCGAAGCAGGCCAAATTTATTTCATGGATAAGCAAGAGTTCACTGTTTCTATTAATAGCTATCGTACATATAACTTGCTTTCATGTTTCCTCTAAATGTCTATGTGTAATTTAATCTGCTACAATGTGGTGAGTCAGAGAGAGTTAAATTCATTAGATTTTCAATTTTGTCTGAGGTAGTATTAGGCCATTGGTGGTCAAGTATGGTAATTAAAGAAATTATTATTCAGCAAGTTTAAGAAGATTACAAAAACAAACTATGTTCTGGGTTTTCAAAAGGTTAAATGTATGTAGAAAATTGATTTCAGACATCAGGAAGTTTATTCTCAAAGGATAACATTTCAGCAACTTTCCCTAGTAACATAAGAATCCTGATTTACCATGGAGACTAGAGAAGTTGCTGAGATAAACACAAGGGTCTGTTTCACCTCTTCTAGACATCAAATTATCATCCACTTTATTTTGAGCAAAACTGCATTTCCAATGTTTACTTTTGGACATACTTTTTCTCTCTCTCTCTTTATTTTTAGAGAGAGGGGAAGGGAGGGAGAAAGAGAGAGAGAAAGATTAGTGTGTGGTTGCCTTTCACCTGCCTCCAGCTACAGACCTGGCTGGAGACCTGGCTTACAACCAGGTTACGTGCCCCAAGTGGGAATTGAACCAGCGACCTTTGGGTTCGCAGGCCAGTGCCAATCCACTGAGCCACCAGCCAGGGCCTGGATATACTTTTAAGTATCTGAATTTATCTATTAGTAAAAGGAAGAAGAATAAATAGATTATGAGGAATAGTAATAATCATACCATTTCCTCAGTAAACTTGAATGCATTCTCATTGCTCAGAGAATTAAGTCTCTATTGATCAACTATCCCTGCCTCCATCCATGGACAGCCCTGCTTTTGTGCACTGCATTCTGCCTCCTGTCACTTATTCAAGGCAATGGCTCCTGCCAGGTCCTCTCTCACTTCTACTCACTCATTCTCTCCTGTTGGCTATCCCAAATGAAAGACACCATTCCCTGACTACCTGTTTATTCTATCTACTGTTCCATTTCCTTGTTTTATTACAAAAATCCTCAAAAGAATGTTCTAAATTTATATTGCCCATTGTTCTTTACCCATTAAGAAAAACCATTTCAATCTGGCTGTCCTTGCCACACTCCATGGAAACGGTTTGCGTTAAGAACATTCATGACCTTCACATGGCTAACTCAGTGGTCAGTTCTAATCCTCATTTTACTTAATCCATCAGCACATGTGCAGACTTAACTACATCCATCTCAGCTTCCTGTATTCTTCCCTTGATTCTTTTCCTTAGTTCATGGGCATCTTCATCTGAGTGTCTTTTTCTATTTCCCCCTCATCTTTCTGTAACATTTTGGACTTTCCCAAGCTTCATTCCTTGCAGCTATTTTTTTTCTCGATGTTCATGTCCTGATTTCATAGCACTAAATTCCACTCACGCACTGATGAGTCTGCTGATCTCCAGATTAAGCATCCAACTGCTCACTTGACATTTCACTTGGAAGTCTAACAAGTAGGCTTAACACGTCCGAAACCACATTCCTGAACACCTAGAGCTCCATACCTGCTTCTGCCCCATGAATCTCATCTCAGAAAAAGCTGACTCCATTCTTACGGTTCAGACAAAAAACCTGAGCATGATACTCAGCTCTCACACCTCCCATGTCGTCTATATACAAATCTGTTCAGCTCTGTCTAGAACCAAACATTTCTTACCACCATCTATCTCCTCTGCCACATTTCATCTCAACAGCCTTTCAGGTGGTTTCCCTGTTGCCACCTCTGCCTTGTTACTCTTCTCAACACTGTGGTCCGAGTGATCTTTTAAAACATACGGAAGACATGCTTTTTGTTTTTGTTATTTCCTCCTTGGACCCACCTGAGTGATGAAACTTTACTCACTTTTCGAAGTCCACCTCAAATGACACCTCTTTTGAACTATGCAGCCTAATTCTTGCATTTTTCAGAACAAATCTCTTAGTTGTGTCATTTTAGTCAATCCTTTGTGTGTAAAGTGTATTCCCTTTACTATGCTGTCAACTTCCTCATGATAGGGATATCTCTTCAAAATATGATGCTGGAATAGCTAAACATTCATGTGTTAAAAAAATAAAAAGACTCTAGATACTAACTCAAAAAGGGGAATAGACCTAAATGTAAAATACAAAACTATAAAACTCCTAGAAGGTAGCATAAGAGAAAAATATAGATAACCTTACGTTTGGAGGTGCATTTTCAGATAAAACTTCCAAAGTACCATCTATGGGGAAAAAATGATAAATTTGGTTTCATTAAATTAAAAACTCTGCTCTACAAGAGCCATTATTTAAAAGAATAAAAAGTGAAGCCACAGACTGGGAGTAACTTTTTGTAGATTGTATAATGATGAAGGAATTGTATCTAATTATAGGAATAGTTTCACTCCTATTTACAGTTCTTGGATTCCTCCATAATTTTAATAGCATTTATAGAAACTTACAGTTATGCACTTATTCTTGTGGATAATTTAGTTAATATTTGAATCCTTTACTACAATGGAAGCTCAAAATATACAAAACTATGTGTTTTTAGTTCACATAGCAGGTCCTCAATAAATGTTTGCTGAACAAATGTATGAATGAATGAAGACATGCCCCCCATGACTTATGGCACAGGACTGGCACATACTTGGTCTCCACATTTGCTAAACTCAACAAGGATCATCTTACTTATCTCCATATTTCTAACAAAACTCATATTATATATATATATGTGTGTGTATATATATATGTATCTATATACACACATATACATACATACATGTATATTAAATAAAAAAAAAGAAATCCTTTTATCCACTTGATTCAGTGAAGAGCCCTGAATTTCTCATCTGCTTTTATGGGCCCATTCAGCAGCTAAAGACTGTTCTTGGAGAATGAAAAGGATTGGATAGTAAAGAATTGGGGAATCAATACTTGGCTGGTTGGTATCCTCATTCTTCTGCTCCTGTGACTTCATCCTCCATGATGCTTTTGGTATAAGCCTCCAAAACGTAGCAAAGATTTTGATATTGTCATGATTTAAAATACTGTCATGGCTCCCCCTATTCTATTGTATGATTTAAAAATTCCTTGCATTGAAATCAATAAATCTTCACAATCTTGCCTCGAACAACCTTTCCAGCACCATTGCCCATCCCCTCTGTACAGAGTATTCCCCAGTATATCAAGAATCTTCAATATTCTGTACTTTGTTCATTTTGTTTTCTCTGCCTGGCATTACTTTCCTCCCATGCCTGGCCAATCATTACTTATTATGCAAAGTCAGGCTCAAATAGCACACTCTCTGTGATACCATTTTAGGAGAATGCACCACTAGCAGAGATGCTTTCACATTCAATTAGGTACATTCATGTTCATAGTCCCGCCCCTGGGGAGACATTGTGAGAGAAACCAAGTGTTATGCATCTTTTTATGCCTGGCATCAAGGATACGAAGATATAAAATACAATTAGTGGCTTCAGTTGTAATCCTGAGCCCTACCCCAACCAGCTGGTGTGCAAAGCATAGTATCTCTTAGAGTGAACAATCTTATGTCTTTCCCTTTGGTAACAAAGCTGAGGCCTAGTTAGGTGCTTGAGGAATGCAATGAAAATTGTCCAGCATATCTTGGCACCAGCAAACTTCCATCCCTACTCTGTCTAGTCAGGGGTGAGTTCAGTTTAACTTAGAGAAGCACCCTGGCCACTGAAGTTGCCTACTTGTATTTCTACCATAACTGAATCTCTGCGCCACCCATTACTACAGGACAGGGCCATTAGCAAAGGGCTGCTCTGGGCAGCATGGTCAGCATTGCTGTCCCTTGCTTGGGTCTTAAACATTATGAAGAAAATGAGGCAAGAAAAAGAGACAGTTACCGCTGTCACAACAAAGTAGCACCAGTGAATAACTCACATTTATATTCTTTTGAGTGGCATGACAGTTGCATCAATAGTATTGTTCAGCTTTAAAAGTAGCATAGCCTTGAAAAAGCCACCCAACAATATAGAAGAGCACAGGACATAAGAGCAAGAAGTACAGAGTTAAATATAATGCAGTCCAAATTCCTTTCATTTTAAGAAATGTGAAAAGTCAGAGCAGGAAGTTTGTGATGGGCTCAACCTTGTGACAAAGTTCAAATGAACTACGTGATTAATATAACATTTCCATTCTTGTTCTGATTTGTTAAACTTCCCCCCCCCCCCACTTCAGGTGCATGCATGAATGCATGTGTGAGTATGTGCGCACACACACACACACACACACATGCACACGCACAAGCAGAGCCCTGAATTAAACGTCTCAACATTCACTACTGCATTTGCTCATTCAATAATTATTTACATTCTGGAGCACTCAATATGCTGGGATAAAGCTACAAAGATACCGGCACAGGTCTGTGCTCACGTGGAGCACACAGTCTGATGAAAGAGTGAACGATAACAAAAGTATCAACAGCCTTGGCCAGGTGGCTCAGTTGGTTGGAGCATCATCCCTATACCAGAGGGTTGTAGATTAGATTCCCAGCCAAGACACAGACCTAGGTTGTGGTGGAGGCAACTGATCAATGTTTCTCTCTCACATCAATGTCTCTCTTTTTCCCTCTCTAAAAAATCAATATAGATATCAACAAAAAAGGTAATTTCAACTAGGACTTCTATGTTTGGACAGATTCCTTTTTGGAGAATGATATGTTAAAATCAAGGAGGTACAACTAGCTATTGCTTCAAATACTACTCTATTAATTGACATAGCTGTATCTGTTCACGTGGGTTTGAGACATACATAAATGAAGCATAATTAATTTAGGTGCACACATTAGTTTTAAAAGCCTTCCCTGTGAGTTAAACACTTTAAAAGGCTATTGAAGTTATAATGCATGATGAAGAAAAATTAAAGTATATTTTATTAATGAAAATAAAAAAAGAATTAGCAGTTGTGAAAATACATCTTCTTTCATGTCTCTTCTGGTCACTAATGTATCTTAAGCTGGGACATAGTAGTAGATGCTCAATAACCATGTGCAGAATGACCAAATGATTATTCATCAAAGGAAGATATGTAGTCCAATCTTTGACACAACATTAATAAGATTTCCATATTTTTCTGAAACAAAGTAAATTATTTGGAGTTCATTTGGGTAAATAAGTAACTTTGAATGATCTTCTTATATACTATTGGGTATTTCTTAAAAAGAGTACATTTCCATAAAGACATCTAAATGTTTCTATAACTTTATACATTAGTGAATATCTTATCAATCATGACTGATTATTGCCCTAGTCAACTTTCATTTTTCCAGTATTAAATGATTTTTTATTTATTAGATTTAACTATATACCAAGTTACCAACAAAATTATACTGCAAATACTTTTTGATACTTAAAAATTACACATTTATAGGAAGTGATAGCTATAGATGTTGTAAGTGCTTTTCTTTATCATTCTTGTAAAGATTTAATTATTGTTTTTAGAGAGAGGGGAAGGGAGTGAGACATCAATGTGTGGTCGTCTTCCACCTGCCTCCAGCTACAGACCTGGCTTGCAACCTGGTTATGTGCCCTGGCTGGGAATCAAACCAGCGACTTTTGGGTTCACAGGCTGGCACCTTATCCACTGTGCCATCAGCCAGGGCCTTGAAGTGCTTTTTTTAGACTATTCTCATATCACTGTAATTTTAATACAAATCTAAGTGTGCAGTTTAATCAGTTTAATTCAATTACTTTACTTAGACCCTAGTACATGCAAGGCATTGTCCCTAAGTGTTGAGAGGTTACTGTATATGAAACAAGATCCAAGACCCTGCATTTAGTGAGTTTCAATCTAATGGGAGATATAAACGCAGACATTTAAAACAACACAAGGCATAGTGACACAACTGAAGTAAAAATTTAATGTTATAGAAACAGTAAGGAGGAAATAATTCCATTCTGGTGAACTGGGAATGATTTTTATTAGTTCAGCATTTAATCTTGGTTTGTAAGGAAAAGTAAGGTGCCATGCCCTGTATGAGGGACTGGTGACTGGTAGGTGGTCAGGTCTGAAAGAACAGCCTGTGTGAATTGCAGTGCATGGTGCTAGAGGCTGAGGAAATAGAGATATCTTAAATGCATTCAAATTCCAAATGTCCAAATGTCCAGCAAAGCATGATCTTCTGCAGCAGAGCCTGAATCTTGTCCAGCGTTTCTTACCGCATTGACTGACACCACCATCTAATGAGTTGCACACATTAGAAATCTCCATCTCCCTCACCTCCTATATGCACTCTATCACCAAATTATAGTGTTGTCATCTAACTAAAATTTCTCAAATCTCCATTTATCCCTGTCTCCACTGAGGAGATGATGGTCCCACTGAGTGAGATGGAGTTGACTGAGGTTAGGAACAGTGAAACAGACAGGAGAAAAAAACCAGATGTTGTGAAAGCCATACATTATTTGTAAGAATGTTTAGAAAATTTGCCATGGACTACTACTGACTTGATACGTGGGTGAAAAAGGGGATTTCTTACAATTTAACAATATTCTGATCTCCTTCTAAATCTTAAACAGAGGAGTATTTAATAAAACCTTAAACGACCCTGGCTGGTAGCACAGTGGTTAAGGCGCCGGCTTGCGAACCCAAAGGTTGCAGGTTCGATTCCCCAGCCAGGGCACATAACCAGGTTGCAAACCAGGTCTCCAGTCAGGTCTGTGGCTGGAGGCAGGTGAAAAGCAACCATACATTGATGTCTCTCTCCCTCTCTGCCTCTCTCCCTTCCTCTCTTTCTAAAAATAATGAAATAAAATCTTTAAAAAAAAAATTTAAAAAAATAAAATAAAATAAAAAAAACCTTAAACGTTTCAGAGGTTCTTTTTGTTGTGAGGTATGAGTGGGCAACCTTTTTTTTTTTTTTTTTTTAATTTTATTCATTGGTTTTAGAGAGAAGGGCAGGGAGGGAGGAAGAAGGGGAGAGAAACATCAATGTATGTTTGCCTTTCACCTGCCTCCAACTAAGGACCTGGCTGGAGGCCTGGCTTGCAACCTGGTTATGTGCCCTGGCTGGGAATTGAACCAGTGACCTTTGGGTCTGTAGGTTGGCTCCAATCCACTGAGCCACACCAGCCAGGGCTGATAACTCTTTTTAACACTGCAATTCCATTCCAGTTCCCAACCCAAGACTCCCCATCCAATTTACCTTGCTATATATTTTTTTCTTTAGCATGCATCACCATCTAAATGCTACATTATTTATAAATTTATCATATTTGTTTTCTGGACTTTCCCATTGGTATATAAGCATCATGAGAACAGGAATTATTTAAAAAAAATAAATCTATTGATTGATATATCTCATTCTGCTAGACCAGATTTGCAAAAACAGTAAGTGCTCAAAAATTTCTTGGGTAAAAGAGTGAATATTTTCTTTTTACTAAATGTTCATCTACTGTGGAAGCAAAGAGCATTTTTGTTATTTTTAACTCCGGTAAACAATAGAAATGATTAATTAAAAAGTTTGTCTATAAGTTTTAAGATAATTTTATAATTCTAACATTTTCAGTTTGCCATTAAGTTATAGAATTAGTTTCCATTTTCATTATTTTATTCAATATTTAATTTCTGCAAGACTTGGAGAAAGCAAAGTCAGAATCCTTCCATAAGATTTTTGTCCTCTTGTGAAAAGTACAGCTTGTTAATCAAATTATGTATTACATTTACTCTGTAATACTGGAGAGACATAGTTTCAGACTATAAATATTTTCTTTCTGTGCTCTCAAAGGTCACAGATACCCTCAGGGATAGTTATTATAGTTTCACTTGTATTTCAGTTCTACATGCTGAAAAAAGAAACAACTCTTGTTGTCCCATGTTAAATTTTTTTCTTTACTATTCAGTTGTATTATTGCAATGCAACAGCTTTATTTGCTTTTACTTTGGTTAAATATGTCCTTGCAAATATCAAGCTGTATCTTCTAAGGTAATCCAGGAACCATGGGGGTAGTCTAGCAATCCTTTGTTAAATATAAAGCTAAACAATGGTTTTGTTGTAGTTTCCCCATATTCATCTTTAAATTTTAGTAACAAAGTCACTACTGGGAGTATCGATGGGAGTATGGCTCCCACTAGTGTGTCATGGAAAAGTAGTTTTTATTTATCTACAGTTTGACCCTTTTGGTTAAGTGTATAGTTCTGAAATGATGGTGGAAGAGAAAGTTAGATCAGCAGAACAACTCTAGCAACGACAGGTATGACAGATGTCATAGTGACCTAGCCCCCACTACATTTTGAATTATCCTTTTCATTCCAGAGTCTTTCTTCTTTTGCATGTAATTACATAAAGATGTGCCTTAATCTGGACTTTACAGACAAACACATGTTCATAAAACTTAAAGCAATGCTGGGTAAGGTTGGGAAAGTAATACAGTTGACCCTTGAACAATGTGGGAATTAGGGACAATACCCTCCCCCACCCTGCCCTCCCCTGCAGTCAGGAATCCACATAAAACCTTCAACTCCCCCAAAATTTCACTGCTGACCAGAAGCCTAACTAATAATAAAAATGTCAATTAACAAATATTTTGTAGTATTTGTCTTATGTACAATTATATCCAATAAAATAAGCTTGAGAAAAAAATTTAGTAAAACCATAAGGATTTTAAAAATCGTGAGTGTTATACATATTTATTGAAAAGTTGTCCATGTATAAATGAACCCATGCAGTTCAATCTCATGTTGTTCAAGGGTCAATTGTATATGGAAGCAGATAAATATCCGTACCTATGTTAGCATCTGCCTTAATTTATTCTAAATCTTTATATTAGTCGTCTCACTCTTTTTTTTCTCTATGTGGGTACTACAGCACATGAAATAAAAGAACACTGAGAGGTTCTGCATAAAATTAGCATGTTCTTACAGGATAGTCTGTATACCATTATAATTTTTTTTTATTGCTGCATTTAAACTCACTTCCTGATTTTTCTTTCTATTTTTAAATTTTATTTATTATTTTTAGAGAAGGGGGAAGGGAGAAAGGCAGAGAGGGAGAGTGACATCAATGAATGGTTGCCTTTCACCTGCTTCCAGCTATGGACCTGGCTGGAGACTTGGCTTGCAACCTGGTTATGTGTCCCAATTGGGGAATCCAACCAGTGACCTTTGGGTTTGCAGGCCTGTGCCTTATCCACTGTGCCACCAGCCAGGGCCACATCTTTTCTAAATACTCACATTCAGTGACCTAATCCAGTTCCAGGGCATTAAGAACCTCTATAAGCAAATGACTTATAAAGATGATCTCTAACACAAATTTCTCTTCTCAAATCCAGATTCCTATATCCAACTGCCTATTTGATAACTCCACTTTCCTGTTTAATTATATCAAATGTAACATCCCCCCACAAAGAATCCAAGACCTTCTTCCACCTTATTTGAATAAGTATAGGAGAATTACACTATCATCCAGGAACAAGGAACAACATCCACATTTTAGGCTGGGCTGCCAAGGTAATGTTTTTATACACATGCACCCATACACCCAAACATACACACATGTAATTTTTTGAAAGGAACTTGTGGTACAGTCAAATCTATATGAGTCAAACATAAAACAATAGTATTCTATTTTAATTTCAATTCCCAAAACTAGAATAGCCATAGTTAGGTATTTCTTTTTCCCTTCCCTTTTTGAAAAGCATATGGCATATTGACTTCAGTTTTTTCACCTAAAAAAAAAAAAAAAAACCCCACAAAACTCCAGCTGTATTTATATGCATGTTAGAACTCTAACTTCAAAATGAATCATAATCCTCCAAAACCAAAAATTCCATTAAATACACCACTTTCTTTTTGCAGAGATTACAAAACTAAATGGGGAAGCAAATAAGATTAAGGCAGCTGAGCGAGGAGAGATAACACTTGACGTGCATTGCAGTAAGGAATGAGGGCACATCATTTTTAATTCTACTCAAAGACTGAAATAGTATGCTCTAACCCTTAACTACCATCTTTTAAAAAATATTTTTCTCTCTTCTCTGGCAAAAAGACAGTTAAAAGTTTAAACTAATTTAAAGCAAAAAAATTTCCAGTGTTCCTCTCAATAGACTTATTCCTCAGCCCTCGTGACCTGAAGTCAAGTACAGAGAACCGAAAATGTGATGGCACCCAGGGAGAAGGGTTGCTCTGCTCTCCACTCAGCCTGTGCATCTTGCGAATCTTGCTTTGCTGCATTCACACCATGCACACTCAGTGTCCTGCCTCCTGTGAGGCTTTGCAGAAATCAACAGTAAATGTAATTCCATACAACTGTGTCTTTTCTTGTGACAATTACACCAAAATTGAATGCAGTCAAATCCTAAGCCATTGCTAACTTGAAAGAAAATAAATAAATGGGCAATATTATAGTATTTCTTGCAACCTTTATAATGTTGGTCAATATGCTGGAAATCCCTTAGGTTATTTTTTTCTCTACAATAAAAATTTTACACAATGGAATACTATGCAGCAGAAAGAAAAAGGGAACTCCTGCCCTTTGCAACATCATAGATGGAACTGGAGAGTAGTATAATGCTAAGTGAAATAATTCAGGTGGTGAAAGACAAATACCATATGATCTCACCTATAAGTGGACCCTGATGAATACAAATGAATGAGCAAAATAAGGAACAAACTGACAGTGATCAGAGGGGTGGGAGAAGTGGGTAATGGGGGAAAGAAGGGGAAGAATCTAGTCAAGGACTAAGTATAAATGACTCATGGACATGGACAACAGGGTGGGGATTGACTGTGGGAAAAGGGGAGAGGGGGAGAGGGTGAAGCAAGGGAGAGCAATGGGAGAAAAATTGGGATAACTGTAGTTGAACAACAATAAAATAAATGAAAGACGAATGTCTTTAAGAGAAAGGCCAAGTAATATATATATATATACATATATATATATATATATATATACACACACACATACATACATACATATATAATACACACACATATATACATACACATATATACACATATAAATATATATATAATAATTTTTCTAGATATTTCTATATACATAGAAATTCTCTATATAGAGTTTTTCAGGAAATTTTGCTCTTTTTAGAAAATGGATTATATTTTTATCTATGTAAGTATATATACTTGTTGGATTCATTTTAGCCCATGAAATCAAATGTGATTATTTTCAGGAATTTCTGTAAATAAAATAATTGCAAAATCACAAGAAAAAAAATACAGATACTTTTACAACAAGTAAGGGTCTGAGTCAATATAGCTAAAAATGAATAATGTCATCTTAAAAATAATGATTTTTAGACATCATTGGAGACATTAACATAATAGGAATTTGGAAATCTAATGTAACTTCATAATTTATAAAGTGATCCTAAGAGCTGATACAATTTAAACTTCTCTATAAAATATTAGCATATTTTAATACTAACTTTTAGTGAAAAACAATCTTTCATTAAAGGATGCTGAAGACATCAAGGAAGTACTAAATGAGTCCACATAAATTTTAGGGAAACATAGGATTTCATCCTTGTACAGATTTGCTTAAAGCATTTTTATGTGAATGAAGATATGGTATCTCTAGCATGGCGGTCTCTTAGTCTCTCTTCCTTCAGGGCAATTCAGAGTTCTCAGGAAAAGTGTTCCAAAAGACATGAGGTAAATACTTAAAGCTTTTAAAGGCCTTGACTCAAAAACATCATAGTGTCACTTTGCTATCTTCTATCAACTAAGAAGGTCACAGAAAATGCCAGGGCTCAAGAGAGGCAAAAAAGACTCCAATTCTTAATAAAAGTGTTAAAAAATATTCAGAGAAGTACAAACACCTTTCCTCAAACTATTTCAAAAATTTGAAGAGGAGGAAGACTCCCAAGCTCATTTTATGAGGCCAGCGTTACCTTAAATCCAAAACCAGATAAAGACACTACAAAAAAAGGAAAACTATAGGTCAATATCCTTGATGAACATAGATGTCAAAATGTCCAACAAAATATTAGCAAACTGTATACAGCAATACTTGAAAAAGATCATGAACCATGACCAAGTGAGATTTATTCTGGGAATTCAAGTACAACATTTGAAAATCAATAAATGTGATTCACCACGTAAACAAAATGAAAGATAAAAACCACACGGTCTTATCAATATACATAGAAAAAGTATCTGATAAAATTCAGCACCTATTTATGATTAAAAAAAAAAAGCTCTCAGCAGCAAAGTGCAAGTAGAAGGAGCATGCCTAAATGTAATAAATGCCATATGTGACAACCCATTGTCAGCATCATACTCAATAGGCAAAAACTACAAGTGTTCCCCTCAAGATCAGGAACAAGGCGGGGATGTCTGTTTTCACATCTCTTATTCAACATAGTACTGGAAGTCCTAGCCACAGCAGTCAGATAAGAAGAAATAAAAGGTATCCAAATTAGAAAGGGTGATATAACACTATCATTATTTGCAGATAATATGATACTATACACAGAGAACTCTAAAGATTTCATTGAGAAACCACTAGAACTGACAAATCCAGTAAAGTAGCAGGGTACAAAACAAATATCCAGAAATCAATTGCATTTTATACTCAAATAATAAACTATCAGAAAGGAAATTAAAAAAACAATCATAATTATTCCAGAAAGAATAAAAATAGGAATAAATCTAACCAAGGATGTAAAGACCTGTACTAGGAAAATTATAAGACACCAAAGAAAGAAACTGAAGAAGATACAAATAAGTGGAGGCACATACTATGTTCATAGATAGGAAGAATTAATATCATTAAAATGTGTATATCACCCAAAGCAATCTATAGATTGAACATAATTCCTATAAAAATACTAATGACATATTTCATAGAACTAGAACAAATATTTCAAAAATGTATATGGAATCACAAAAGGCCAATAGCAACAGCAATCTTGAGAAAGAAGAATAAAGTTGGAAGAATTATGTTATCTAATATGAAACTATAAGGCCACAGTAATCAAAACACTATGGTACTAGCATAAAAATAGACACAGCTATGGATCGATGGAACAGAAGAGAGCCCAGAAATAAAACCAATAAACCCATACCTTTATAATAAATTAATATTTTACAGAGGAAATAAGCACATAAATGGGCTAAAGATAGTTTATTCAATATATGGTATTGGGAAAACTGGATAGGTTTGTGGAGACAAATGAAACTAGATCTTCTTATACCTCACACAAGAATAAATTAAAAATGAATCAAAGGCTTAAATATTGACCCATAACCATTAGAATCCTGAAGAATCATTGGCGGTAAAATTTTGAACATTGCTTGTAGCAATATTTTTTCCTATGTATTTTCTTGGTAAGGGAAACAAAATACAAAATAAACAAATAGGTATTATGCTTAATGAAATAAGCCAGTCAGTGAAAAACAAATACCATATGATCTCACCCATTACAGGACAATAATGAACAAAACTAACAACAAGCAAAACAGAACCAAATATATGAATACAGTGAATAGGCCATCAGTTGTCAGGAGGAAGGAGGTTGGGGGGAAGGGGGAGGAAGAGGCAAGGAAGGGGAACAGTTTAGACAAGAACCTAGTATAAAGGAACCATGGATATGGACAACAGGTAGGATTGACTTTGGGAGGAATGGGTGGGTGGGGAGGGGGACAGAGGGGAGCAAAAAGGGGATGGATGTAATACAATAACAATAAAATTAAAAAAAAAAAGAACTACATCAAATTACAAAGAATTTTACATAGCAAAGGAAACCATCAAGACAACCCACTATAAAAAGACAACCCACTGAATGGGAGAACATATTCACTAATGCATCTGATAATGGGTTAATATTAAAAATTTATAAAGAACTTATAAAACTCAACACCAAAAATAACAAACAATCCCATTAAAAAATGGGTAAAGGACCTGAGTAGATGCTTCTCCAAAGGGAACATACAGATGGCCAATAGACATACATAAAGACACTCAACATCACTAATCATCAGAAAAATTCAAATTAAAACCACATGATATCACCTCACACCTGTCAGAATGAGGCTACTATCAATAAATCAACAAACAGTAAGTGCTGGCGAGGATGTGGAGAAAGGGGAATCCTTTGGCGAATGCAGACTGGTGCAGCCACTGTGGAAAGCAATATGGAGTTACCTCAAAAAAATTTAAAATGGCACAACCTTATGACCCAACAGTTCCACTTCTCTGAATATATCCAAAGAAATCTGAAACACTAATTTGAAAGAATATAAGCACCTCTGTGTTCATTGCAGCATTATTTACCATCACCAAGATTTGGAAGTATCCATGAGTAGGTGAGTACACATAGCACCTATGATACATTTACATAATGGAATGTTACTTAGCCAGAAGATAAGAAAATCTTACTCTTTGCAGCAGCATGGATGGACCTGGAGAACATTATGCTACGTGAAGTAAGCCAGGCAGAGAAAGCCAGATATCATGATTTTACTCATATGTTGAACACAATGAATAATTTGGGACAGACTCACAGAGAGAAAGTAGGCTGACAGCTCTCAGGGTGGGTTAGGGGTGGACAGATTGAGCAAGAAAGAAAATGGACTCATGGACATGGACAACAGCGTGGTTGAGTGAGTGGATGGAAGTGGAAGAACATGTAAGGGTAATACATAGTAATAGAAAAAATAAAATTAAAAATAATTTTAAAAAATCACAGAATAAAATAATGTTTCCTTCCTTAAAATTCACTAAGCAGCAATAAATAAATAAATAAATAAATAATCAATACATAAAAATTAAAATAAAAAAGGAAAGTAGAGAAAACTCTTTCATGAAAAACAGTAATGGCTATAGTCCTACAGTATATAAAGCAACACTGTCAAACACTGTGAAATCTGTGTAAGATGAAAGAAGAAGCTGAGAACCAACACAAACTCCTTAGACCTCAATTGGTAATGAAAGAGACTTTCTAAACAGAGGTACACAGCTCTGAGAGGTCTAGGCAATGAATTTTGCTTGGGGCATAAGCAGGTCACAGAGGAAGTGGGAACAGATCATGAGGAGACTCAACATGAGAAAGAGCAAGGAGGGGGTGGAGCTGACGAAGACCAGGGGGCAGTGACCTATCACTTCCTCATCCAGCAGTGGCCAGGGGGAGAGAGGGCACAGGGAGGCAGAGAAGCAATAGCAATTGCTACATCATGTATAGAAAGGCTGTCAGTATGGACTTTTGCTGTGAACCACAGAGTCAATGTGTATGGTGCTAGTCAGGCTTGCACCACCCATGGGCCTTGTCCACTGACTTTTTAAAGGTTCAAAGCCCTAGATCTCTGTGCCAAGACAAAGAAAACTCAGATGCGGTGTTCAATAGCTTTAACCTAATTCAAACTAAAGATTTAAATTATCCTTCTACCATTCCTGCTTTTTGTTTTTTTAAGAACACAAAAGAAATGAAAAGATCATGGTGTTGATAATCATCAACTCAAGTCAAGTGGTCATTGAAATTTAGTTCCTAATGATTATTTCCCAAACATTTCAAGGATGCTGCAGAGTAGATTGCCATTTTAAACTAGTTGTTTCCACATTTAATCCTCTTAATTAAAACAAACAAAAATAATCTTTGGGGAAACATTATCAAATATTTCTTGACCCTTGAAAATACTTCTCAGTAATGCAAATCCCAATTGCAAAGAAATTGGTTAAAATTTAAGTCTTAATGTCCATTATGAGTAAATAACACAAAGCAGCCTCCAAACATCCCACACACACTCTTCATCATATCATCAGTTTTGTGCATGTGAACAAGTGAGGAACACAGACACACCAGTGCAAGTGCTGGTCTGAAAATGCAGGTATTTGAGTTATGGCCCAGGGCTGAGCATTAACAGGTTTTTACATTTCTCTGGCTTTAGTTTTTGGATCTTCAAAGTAAGAAAGCACAAGAAAAGTTCCCCTCTGCAATAACAGTCTATGATTTTATGATTACTCTTCGGAGGGAAATAAAAGACAATGTGATACAGACAGGGACTAAACTAGGTATCAGGACAAAGGAGTTCTGGCCCTCACGTTTCAATGACATGACATGACTCTGCACAGCTCCTCTTCTTCCCTGGGGTCTCAGTTTCCAGGAGTTGTGTGAATCAATGTAGATGGTAAAATGTGTGAACATAATGGTTCTTTACTCTTGTTTTTATTGTTTTGTTTTAAACATCTTTGTAATTTCTTCCTAAGAGTTATTTAAAACTTCTTAGCACATTTTAGCAGCTGCCTCTTCCTGTTTATTTGAATCCCTTTATTTACTGCTTCTTAAGAGCACAGATAATCATTAATGGTCTTCCCCATGAAGTGCTTATTCAATAACCTATTACCTATTAAATTGCTCTAAGAAAAAAGACTATCTTTGAAAGCTATTTAGCTCTTATTTGAGAGTTTTTCTAGAAAGGGGAGTAAAGGAGAAAGGCATAAAGTAATATTTCAGATGGGTAAAAATAAGTTATCATTTCCTAATGTTCTGGTCCTAGATGGACCCTTACTATATTCCCCTAGCTTTATCTATCTCTTTCTGAGTCTTTGGTCTTGGATAGACACTGCCACTAACTAGTGCCTTGATGAGACCCTTTTTCCTAGATTTCATATAGATAATTGCTTTACCCCTCTGTTTCAGCCAAGATAAAATTGGATTTTTCAAAAATAAAATTTACTTAGAATATAAATACATAAACACAACATGAAAACATCCCATAAAAACATAGAAATAAATACGTCAATAGATTCATCATCTCAAAATATCTAAAAGCTAGCCACTAACTGCCTTGATAATTAAACCTAAGGGACCAACTTCCCCCCACCAATTTGAAAATATTATATATTTACAATACAATAGCTTAACTAAAGGAAGAAATATTGGGAACAAGCAAAATGCACTCAACGCTATTGCTGTAGAGTGACTTGGTGTCTCTATAGCTTACCTGCTAGCAACCATGGAAAGACGGCGCACAATAGAATACAGGAATCTCAGAGGTTCTCTCTCATGTGGACTGGCAAGAACACAGGCCAAATCTCTCAGCCTGACTTTCAATGCTCCCTGTGGTCTGGCCTCTCCAATGCTATTTCTGAGCTTCTCCCTTGTAACAGTGATTAAATGCTTGCCTTTCTGTGAGCGCACCTGCTCACTTTCATAATTTTGCTCAGGTTGTTCTTTCACAATAATGTTCACCTAGTGGTGTGTGTATTTCCCATGATTAAGTCATATTTATCACTTGCAGTACTGATTCAAAGGCTGCCTTCCAGATAAGTTGACCTGTCCTGTCCCTGCTAGGAGAAATACTCTCTGCTCTTGAAATTTCACAGGACATTGTTTGTATTCCTTTAACGGGACTGAAACTTCCTGCTTTGTGTAATGTTTATTTACCGGCTTGTCTTATACCTTTTACTAAAAAGTAAACCCCAGAGCAGACTACATAGCTGCTTCAGCTATCAGATTCCTGGGTAGCAAGTCACCCAGAGCTTTACACAATGGCCACAATAAACATGAAACATGAAACAACATTGAGTGGAAGTGTGAAAAATTTAGTCTTGCTATGGACAAAAAACAGAAAGTAGGCATAAAGAATACATCAAGATAATGCCTAGATTCCTGGTTGGCACAATGGGATGACTGGTGGCACCATTGATAGGAGAGGGAACAATGAACTAATTTTGGGTGGGACAGCATAAGTTCAACTTAGGACATGTTGAATTTACATTTTTGAAATATTTGAAATTGAAGGGGAGAGTGGAGACAGGAATCAAGAGGAGATTAATTATAAGAACAGCTAGGATAAAATTTTAGAAGTCCCATGTATTAAATGAAAGGAGTAAATAAATGTTCTGAAGGGTGAATAATTCTCACCATGACATGGTCACAGCCATTAGCAAAAAAATTATCTTGCTCAGAAAATAGAAAGTAAAATGGAGCCATGCATTGTACTGCACTGAAAGAATCTTATTATTACTTACTATTGATTTTCTGCTTTCTCCTTTCATTTATTTCTGTAAAATCAACACCCCATTCAAGTGAATTTCCATTACATAAAGTCCTACATCTAACTAAACAATTGACAGCTTGAACCAGGCACTTTTAGCAATGAATGGTTAGACAGTTTTTTAGTCTTTCATTTGTTAATCCTTTGAGAAATGTGTCAAAGTTGCTTTATATCTTGGTTTGAAAACCATATATGCTGGGACAAGTGGGTGATTGCAACAGTGCCACAAAGGCAACCAGTATTTTTGGCCTAAGAGATACTATGCTTGAGTTATTAAATACATGGATTCTTTTCGCTTCTATAAAATTATTCAGAAAAATTAATTAAAATATATCAGTTAATTACTACCAGCGTATCGAGCATGTCAAATAAAATAAGAAAGTTATTTTGCTTTAAACATACAACAAGAGAAATTTAAAGGATAACAAGTTAATAATATAACTACCACAGAAAGAAAATTTAATTGGGAATTTGTCATCATTCAAATGGACTAGGTTTTTTCCTTTATTTACAAGAAGTGCAAATCACAGCTTAAATAATATTTTTAGGTAAATGTTCAAGATAGATCAAAGAAAGAATTTTAGGAACCTGTTTGGATATTCTACATAATGGCTATTCATTGTTTTAGCAACTCAAAAACACCCTTCCTCTGTAGGGGGTCTAGTCCCAGATAGCTGACAGGAAGGACTCTGCCTCCCACATAAAAACTGGAAGAAAAGATCAAGTGCTTCCTACCACACTTTTCACCTACAGCCAGACCTGTGACCTAAGCATGGGGAACCAAGCAGTCCTGTATGGAACACAGAATGTTGAGGGAGTGACACAAAGCTCAAGGTCATTTTGTCAATATTTGGAGGTGGGGTAACATTTAAGAAACCAGTGCTGCTGCAGGAAATGTTGTAGGTGGAGGGTGGTATCACTGGCAGTTCTTGAGGAAGGACATTTGAGGTCCCTGCTTCCCTTGTTTCATGCCTAGGGCTGGCTCTCTGCCTTCTCAGTTCTCTCAGACATCCATTGTTTGCACTAAATTGCTTTTCTCCTTAAAAAAAGCAATTTTTTTATTCCAGAATGCTGAATAGTACACTTTAATTACAAATGACTTTCATCCATTCCCAAGAAATCTTTGAATATTTTAAAATATTGAACAGCAAAAATAAGCTTTTCTTTAAAAATATTTTATTTAAATTGCTCACTGATTCAGTCTGTACCCTAACATTGTCACTTAGATCTCCCATCAGGAGTGTGTCATAGAAGCAGGTGCTGCATGTATATGTCTCAGTTCCTCAGATTAGCTAAGAAAGTTACAAGAGTGACTTGTCATACTCAAGGGCTTGACTTACATAGAAAGCTCTTGTATCCATTCAACAGTGCCTTCCAACACCACCTGCTCCCCATCGTCTGGAAACTTAAAGTACTTAGTTTATGTACAATTTCTAGTAGAGCAGTCTTCTTTAAAACTGGATTGTGATTTTTTACTTATTTTATTTTTTAAAGATTTTATTCATAAAGTTTAGGGAGGAGGGCAAGGAGGGAGGAAGAAAGGAAGAGAAACATCAACATATGGTTGGTTGCCTTTCACCTGCCTCCAGCTATGGACCTGGCTGGAGACCTGGCTTGCAACCTGGTTATGTGCCCTGGCTGGGAATTGAACCAGAGACCTTTGGGTTTGCAGGCTGGACCCTATCCATTGAGCCAGCAGCAGATTGTGATTTTTTTTAAAAAAGCATCCTGCCAAGTACATACAGCAATCCAATTTCAAAAGTTAGTATCAAGTACAAAATACATCAGCTTTGAGTTAACTACATTGATTGAACAATGTTGGATTTTAGATAAATTTTATCAATGTTGCGAAAACTGTGACAAATCAATTAATTTAATGTGAACTTGAAGAGGACTACTGTTGCTCAAGGTGCTGGCACTGCTGTACCAGAGCCTCCTTTCTTTTTCCTCAATATGCCTCACATTTTGAAACTAGTATAAAAATGCTGAGAGCAGTAAAATCTTCCCTCCTCCTATGACTTGGGACTATGGTCTGTAGTCAAAAAAAGTGCTCTGGGTTAATAATTCAAGCTCCACTCCTACCTTCTTCAAACATATACTTGTGAAGATAAAAGAGAGATAATAGAGAGGACCTAACAGATCAGATACACAGTTGGTAAAAGGGCAGAAATTATAGGTTCACTAGAAGCCCAGGACTTAAATAGGCAGAAGAGGCCTGGAAGATAATGGAATTAAACAGACCACTGCACTATGAAGGTCCCAACCTAGACTTGGTGGAGAGCATGCAGCTGAATGTTCATGAGGCAAGGGAGCAGGGTGGTATTTCTTGCCTGGAAGAAGGGATTGAAAAAATTCTCCACATTCTCCCTTTCATGGAGTTAGGGGCCTGAAACTGCAGGATGGAGCAGAGACATGGGGTCTACTTTATATTGGCGTGGTGACTACATATTTAATATACTCAAAGTCATGAGAGGTAGAAAGGCTTCGGTCTAGGAAGCTCCCACAGCCACATTATTGCCAAGGCAAAACCTCTCAAACAGGAGAAAAAAATGCCAAAAGAAAGGAAAAGCCAAACAAAAAACACTCCATTCAAGATGAGTAAATTAAAATTCTAAACCACAGAAGGAAGCCAAATATTCAGGAAACAAATAAATTCACTAACCGGGATAATTCACCCTTATTGAAATGCAAATGAAAAATGACTGTTAAATAGTGGAAGATCAAAGAGTGAAAGGGAAGCATTATATTTACAAAAAAGAGAAAGAAATTAGCCATACATGAGTAGCCAGATACTTCTAAAAACTCAGATATGAATAAAGAATAAATGGTTAAAAATAAAATAGTGATAAAATTTAAAAATGAGAAATCTAGATGTTAATAGAAATATACAGAGAAGAATCACTATATAAATAAAATTTAGACTAGGCTTAGTCTTAGAGGGAATTAGTGAATTGGAAAACAATTCTAAAGAAGTCATTCACAATGCAGCAGAAATTGATAAAGGGATTGCAACATGAAAAAGAAATGATAAGATATATAAGGTAAAGTATAACATTCCAATATTGCTTAGAAGTAGAAAAATACAAAAGGGTAATTATTTAAAGAAATAATGGCTGAAATGTTCCCATAATTTGTGTAAAACATGAATTCTCATATGTCAAGCATATTGAGTTATTAGCTGGATAAATAAGAATAAGTTTTGTGACCCAGAAACAGAAGTATTGAGCCTAACACAGTGTTAAATATATAGCAATTTTCAATATTTTTATTACTAGAATTTAAAGCACTAAGCTTACTAAAGAAAACACTCTCCCAAGAACAGATGGAAGTTTTGTTTGCCATCCTTCAGGATAGTAAAGATAACTTTTGCTCCAGGAGTAAGTTTGGACATATTTTCTAAAGAACCTTTTAAGAGTAGTTTCCCAAGCTTAGGATTCTACAACTGTGAGGCAAACTTACTGTGTATAGAGAGTACCTACTTAGGCCATCAACCCCAGGACTTGTGTGGCAAGAATAACAAAAATGAACATAAACCTCATGTTGCTGCTTTAACTATGAGTAATAAAGTCCTTTTTCCATGATCCATGAGTCTTGAATCTTTTACCAGCTTTCATGTAGCCATCAGGTCAACTTACTAGGGAAAAATCTCAGGTCCCTCATAGTTCTTGACATTGACCTTGCACACCCTGCACAATGTTGGTAAACTTTGATTTTTGCTTGGTTGATTTGTTTGCTTGCTTGTTTGATTTGAGAAGAATGGGACTGTGGCAGAATATGAAACTGTATTCACACAAAGATAAAAATAGGGGCATCTGTGAGCCCAAGACCACCTCCATTGTTCTTCCTTTTTTTTCAGCATTCTACTCCACTTACAACTTCCATTTTCCCTTATTACAAGTATATTCCTTATGTCTCTCTAGCAAAAGTGTAAACACACCGAGGCAAGGGTTAATGTTTCCCAGGATCATCCATAATTGTAAGCTCATTTATACTCATGTGAATGAAGCTTGGGCTTTGGGATCAGGGTTTAAATTTTTGCTAAATTATTCATTACTTCTCTAGTTTTGTACAAGTTAATGAGTATTTTCAAACCTGTTCTTAGACAAACAAACAAACAAACAACCTCTGACCAGTGTGGCTTAGTTTACTGGGCATTATCCTACAAAACAAAACGTCTCCAGTTTGATTCTTGGTCAGGGCACCTGCCTGGGTTGTCATTTGGTCCCTAGTCAGGGTGCGTAGAAGAGGAAACCCATCATAGATGTTTCTTTCTGTCTCTTTTTTCCTCCCTTCCTTCCCTTCCCTCTCTCCCAAAAAACAAAAACATAACAAAACAAAACAAAACAAAAAACACCTCAATTCTTTTCAGCTGTGAAAATGAAGTACCATAAAAACATTTTACAGCAGAAAGAAAGAAGGAACTCCTACCCTTTGCAACAACATGGATGGAACTGAAGAGTATGATGCTTAGTGAAATAAGCCAGTCAGTGAAGGACAAATACCATATGATCTCACCTATTACAGGACAATAATGAACAAAACTAACAACAAGCAAAACAGAATCAAATATATGAATACATTGAATAGGCCTTTAGTGGTCAGGGAGAAGGGGGTTGGGGGGAGGGGGAGGAAGAAGCAAGGAAGGGGAGCAGTTTAGACAAGAACCTAGTATAAAGGAACCACAGACTTGGACAACAGGTGGGATTGACTTTGGGGGGAATAGGTGGGTGGGGAGGGGGACAGAGGGGAGCAACAAGGGGATGGATGTAATACAACAACAATAAAATAAAATAAAATAAATAAAGTATTTTTAAAAAGAAAGGTAAAAAAAACCAAAAAACAAAAAACATTTTCCTCAGGGTTGTTGTAAAGATGCATGAGGTAAAGGTCTTCATACAATGTCCATCTGGCACATAGTAAGCATTAACGAAATAGGAATTAAATGTGTAGAACTGCGACAGGAATTCAAATGTAACTGTCTTTTAAGTCATGTCCTATTTTCTACCCACTTATTCCCAATCTCTTAAACAGTGATATGCTCCTGACATGAAACGAATAAGATTCTGAAGAATGAATTTAAATTACAAAAGACTACTCTTAAATTTAACAACACCAGTTATACTAATTTATCTTAGGGAAATAATAAGAGATTCATGTCTAGCTCTTTTCATTATGTTGTTAATTAGAATAAAAACAACTTGTAACCACCTAAATGTCTAATAATAAGGAATTATTTAAATCAGTCACAAATAGTCATGGAAGAGATTGTTGTGTAGATATTTCTATTCATAGGTTATGAATATTATATTTGATTGATTTTTATGTTCTACACTTCTATCTTCTAAATTTCCTAAAATAAATACATATAATATCTATAATAAATGAAAAACACAGTCAATATTATAAACACATAGTAGATTATTAAAAAGCCAAATAAGAAGTATAAAGATATTAAAATTAGTCTTGAATTATAATTCAACCAGGGAAAATGATATCAACAAATACTAGTGTCAAAAAGTCTTCCAAATTTTATGTTTCTTTTTAAATCTCAATCTAAGATATCTTAGTTTACAGAGGAGCAGAAAATACATGAAAATATGCGTCAGTACTAAACACCTATTGAAGTTCACATTCTTTGTTCTAATGAAGTTTTTTTAAAATGTTGCCAGTAATTTTACCAATTTCTGGATACAACTCAACATGTGGCAATCACTTTTCATGTACAGTTAAGTGCTCCTTATCTCTAAATCACAACCAGGAAATTTAAATGAGTGCTTTCCTCATCATAGCAACTACTTCATTATAAAATTCTTCACATTTTTAGATGATCTTCGGGCTTTTGGAATCAAAATATTATTTGATTACCTGGCCTTTTCTGTGCCTCCCATGCATTGATAAATGTCAATAAATTCCATGAGTTGTTTTTGCAACATCACATCTTTGCCCTCAATTTGAGTAATGAATTTATGTTGTAGAAGATCTGACACTGTTGGACGTTTTTCATAATCTTTAGTCAAGCACCTGCACTGGCAGAAAAGAACATGCAATTATTAGATAAGTTAGATAAATTAGGATTCATATTCCTAAAAACTACTCTAATGTAAGAGAACAATGCTCCTCATAATTGCTCAGCCCAGAAGACATCTCAAAAAACATTAAGCTGCAATATGATGAAATGAATGTTTGTGAAAGTACACACATCTGTGATTATGCTGTAGTGTTACCAATTTCCCTCTAAGTACTACTTCCTAACCTCCCAGAAAGCATTATTGCATAGTAATAATTAAACTTGGTCTCCACTTTGAAGTCTCCTTTACAACTCAGAAGCTAAAAATAAATAACAGTGAAGTCATTACAGCTTTAACATCTACCTAAAATGAAAACAAACTTTCCAGTTTCCTTTCACTAATGCTTTTAAAGACTTCTCAGTTGATCTAGTTCCTTCAACATGATGAAACTCCTAACCCATTTGAGAAGGTTAATTCACATAAGACACTTAAAATTCCACATCTGTAAATGTATGTGTAGTCACACTTTTTGAGAGGTTAAACCAGAGCAGAGACATAAGAAAGGAGACAGCGAGTGAGAGCACCTGAAGCAACATCACAGGGGAAGCACTTGAACAAACTTAGGATGTTCGATCAGCTATGGCAGCTATCTTCAAATATTTGGAAGGGGGCTTATACAGTTCTCAGTGGTCATAAAGTTCTCAGTGAAAAAAAAGAACCAAAGAAACCCCTAAAATGGATTGGTGGAATTAAGAGAGAAACGAGCCCTGGCTGGTTAGCACAGTTGCTTAGAGCATCATTCTAATATGTCAAGGTTACGGGTTTAATTTCCAGTCAGGGCACATGTAAGAAGCAACCAATGAATGCATAAATAAGTGGAATAACAAATCATCTCTTTCTTTTTCAAATTAATTAATAAATTTTTAAAAGAGAGAAACAGATTTCAGGTCAGTATAAGGAGGAACTTCAACAGTGAGGTTTCCTAAAGATAGACCAGGCCTCATTGGGAAAGTATGATTATTTTTATTAGGGGTGTTTACTGATTGGATGATTGCTTAGTAGATATGGCTGAGAAGGATTTACATCTCAAATATAAGTTTCAGAAATGTAAATTTACAATATCCTCCCAACCCTGAAGTTCTGAGGATTTTTGATTATGAGAAAGCTGGTCAGAGTTGGGCTGTCATTTGTGGCTATAGAAAAAGGACAAAAAAAGAAGGAATGTATGTCTTGACTTGAGCAATGCCATGTCTTTCTTTCTCCTTTCTTTCTTTCTTTCATTCATTCTTTTTAAGATTTTATTTATTATTTTCAGAAAGGGTGAGGGAGAGAGGCAGAGAAGGAGAGAGACATCAATGTATGGTTGTCTTTCACCTGCCTCCAGCTGGGGACCTGGCTGGAGACCTGGCTTTGCAACCTGGTTATGTGCCCTGGCTGGGGAATTGAACCAGCAACCTTTGGGTTTGCAAGCTGGCTCCTTATCCACTTGCCACCAGCCAGGGCAGTTTTCTAATATGGATTATTAATCTTCCTAAAGTGGTAATTAGGCATTGAATTTCATTGGGCTTAACCAAAAAGATATTTCCCAGGTATGCTAAAACATGCTAAGGAACAAGGATAATGATGTCTGAAAATAAAAACAAGGGCTTTTAGTTTTCATTTAGTTTAACAGAATGTGCCAGTTTCTGACATTTGTAGCACTTGTGTATGTACTGAGTTTAGTCACATATGAAATTATTGTATTCAAGTAAAACTTCATCAGATATCTAAAGTATACAGGTACTTTGCTAAGACACTGGAGTTACAGTGACAAGTAGACTGCATTCAGTGCCCTGCAGTTGCTCACTGTCTGGCTAGGGAGAAAGACTTCTAAGAAGGTAGCCAAATAAAGAAGCAATGTTACCAGAGGAAGACAAACAACACACAATGAAAGCACACAGAACAGAACACTAACTGCCTGGAGGAAATCAGTAAATGTTTCTCAGAGGTGAAATTGTGTGAAATATGTTCAGGTCACCAGGTTCCACAGAGAATCTGCATGGAAGGATCTGCAAACATGGAGTATAATTATGAATCAAGGGGAGCCCTTCAAAGTTACCAATGATGTTTCTAGGAGATTTGTGAAACTCAATTGCAGTTTATTAAATAATCTCTAGTGCTTAATACATACTCAGTAATGACTAGTAAGTGGAAACTAAGACAAAAAACGGTTATCAATCCTTTTCCGGTTTTCACAACCCTTGAATTGATACCCCTTTGTCTTCATAAGAATAAGTAGATAGATACTCTTGGTAGAAAACCAGTGATAGCAGTTACATAATGGGTATGACTCATTCCTCTACCTTCTCTTCCATTTCTACATTTTTTGAGTGGAGTTTGACACCAAATTTTAATGACCCTTCTCTTTATATCTTTATTTATATCCTGGGGTTATCCCATACCTTTATTTTTTAAGGTGAAGTCGTAATAGGTTATGAAAAGAAAAACGTGGACTGTGAGAGTGGGGATGGGGTGGGTTAGGGAGAAGAGGTCAAAGGAGGAAAATTGGGACAACTGTAATAGAATAACAATAAAAAAAGAAAATTAGAAATATTCATTAATGCCTAACAATAAAAAGTAGCTAAGTAAAAAAACACAAGTCTGTGGGACAAATATTTAAAAGTGACTAGAGTCATAGCTTCTGGAATTGCCAAGGCACTGCCCTTGTACTAAATACTCATTAAGTTAAAAATACTCACTAAATTTCAAATGTACAAGCAATTTACCTATGTGATTATGTGATTCACCAACTGCAATAAATATTCCGCCTATGATGAGAATTAATGATGGAGATAAACAGAGGGTTAAATAACAGACTAAATACATGGTGGTGAGCAGTGGGGGAAGTTGAGGTATAGCTGCTACAGGCAGGCACGCAAAAGAATGTGTTATTGAATAATGAAAAGTCTGCATAAGCGTCACTATCAACAAATGAATAAACAGGACCTTAAGATCATTGTTTGAGCAAGAATGAATTCAGTACACATTCACAAGAAACAATAAATGCTTCTTTTGAACAAAACAATGCAAACCTTTTAATGGATGAAAAAGGCGCATTTCAAAGATAGCATTTCTTCCATTTTTGGAAAAAAGAAAACTCTCGTTACTCACTTGCTAATGAAATCATTGAATTCTGCTGACCAAATCTCAGGCTGCCTTAGTTTAGGGGGTGGATTCCTAGAAAAATAAGAATCAAGGTTGAATTGTACACACAGGTTAGTCAGTGCAAAATCCGGGACAGAACCAGACCAACTAATCTAGTACTGCCCTCACAGGTCCTGCCAGATAAAATCAAGCATTATCATTTTCCAATTCAAAGGTAGATAATGAGTTATTAATCATCCTTTATATAAAATGACAGGTTCTTGTTTCTCTGAAAGCATTTAATAGATGACCCAATTTTTCTACCTGAATTTTTTTTTTTTTCTTTTAAAGAATCTTCTTGCTTTTACCAGTGAGCCCTAGGGGAAAACATCAATACTGAGCAGAATAAAGACAAGGAATACCAGGAAAAAGATTGTTTACTTTGAGTCCTGCAGAAGTCTCTGAGGGACGTCCAGGGCACACAGAGGTGACCTGACTGAAGGTGCTCAGAAGACAGAGGGGACTGCAGCAGCAAAAGGCAGATGGCAATGTGGACACTGCCCTCCTGACTTGTTCTGTTGTTACTGAATACATGGCTGGAAATAAGGTTACAAAAGCAAGGAACTGAAAATTATAAAGCTCTGAATGCCACTTAAAGATTTTTTTAAATTAATTCCTTTCCTTTTTAAAGGTGAACAAATCTTCTTCCACATGTTTATGAATACAAAAGAGCATCATTTAAAAATGAGACTGAGCTAACTGTAATCAAGCAACATTGATCAACCGTGGTAGCTGAATTTGCTGAAGTACCGCTTTATGTTAATTCCAACAGCTCTTTGTTCTCATTAGCGGAATGGAAACGGTTTGTCTTCAGTCCTGCATTCCTTCTCGAAAAGCTTATAATGAAATTAATGTACAATTTGTACAGGCTCATTAAAGAAAAGTGCAGCTACTCATCTACCCTAGATCCCCCCAAAAGCTCATCTTATGATCGTTAGGTTTATAAGAAGATTGTCGATTCACACATTCAAAGAAGCAATCCTTTCCTTCAACAATCTTGTTTTGTTTCTTGTTTTCCTGAAAATTTTCTTCCTAAGAGATATATTGACTTACTCTAAGATTAACAAAGTTTTGATTATCTTAGAGCACTCAGAACTGGGTAGCTTTCCAGATTTCCTTTTTATAGGTTTCTAAAGTCAGTAGGAACTCTTAGAATTCCATTTTAAAGATATACTGGTGTTAAAAGAAGTAAGAAATAACAAAAATGATTTAGTTTTCAGAAGTGCTTTGCTCACAGAGACAACATATATTACTAGGGTCTTTACTCCTCCATTCAGCATCATCACCAAAAGTAACAGCACTGGGCTAACTGTGGTCATTGTTTAATTGTTCAGTATGTATAATGAAGCACTGTGTTTCCCAAACCATTTTAATTACATAATTACATAATTAAAATGGTTTGGGAAACACAGTGCTTCATTATACATACTGAATGATAGTAGGAGTTGGTAAATATAGATTTTTTTCTGTTTTCCTCAAATGGAATGGAATGTCTTAGACGTGGTATAGAGGAGGTTTTCTATTCTTATTTGTAGTGTTGTTTCCCCACTTACCAAGTCAGCATTGTATTTTACAAACTTATTGTAAAAGAAAAGATACATTGACATTGTCATGTGTTATCATTCAGAACCAATAGATGAGACAGGAACTTCAAAAGTAAAATTACAAACAACATCAAATACTTTGGTTTTATACTAATTTAATTACATGCCAACTATTCCAAATGGATCTGTGTGGAACTAAACATAAAATATTGGCATTAATTCTTAGGACTGAAAAACTACCCCTGGGTCTTTGTACATAAGGTTCTATGTTCTGTAGGTGTTGGAACCATAGGACTGAATGGAGGATGAGGTAACTAGCTGTAACATACCACCTACCACTGTGCCTGGACCCTGTCACCACAGGCTTCCCATGTACATTCCATTAGAAATAAGGCACCAGGCAAAATCCTGATGAAAGTTCAGAAAATAGCACATCTATAATAAAAATAGGTAGTCTTCTCATGTAAGTTTTCTGAACTATCTAGGAACTTACGAAAACATATAAAATAGTAACAGAAAAAGCAGGGGAGAAGATTATCAATACACACACTGAAAGAGAGGGAGCTACAAAGATACAGGAATGCTTTCATGGCTTCAAAGAGATTATTCTTCTAAGTTGACTGTTGTATGTTAATATGTTCAAAACATTAACATACTTTAAGTAATTATTATCTTATCAATAAATTTTGATACTTCTAAATAGAGAGAAGGCTTAGGCAGCAATAAAATTTGTTACATTGACAGAATGAAGCAAAGCAAATCACTGTTGCATTGTCCATGGACCAGGTGCTGCACTAAGTTGGGAGTGGATAAAGACTTGGAGGAGCTGCTGTTTTCTGAGATCAGGTCCTTGCAAAAGCAAAAAAGACATGCTACGTACCAGGAGAAAGCTCTTCTACTTAGACCAAGGAGGTGAAACTATTAAACAAATACACTATCTGGGAGGAAGTCCAATGATACTCCAGGCTACTCTGTCCCCAACTGGCTGATATATATCTGAATCTTTCTGGGATGAGCAGGATAGCACTCAGTGGCTAGAGGAAGAAAACTGGTCTGCAGACACTGGACTAAGGATTAGAATCACTGACCTTGGTATTTTGAAGAGGGCACGCATGGGATGCAGGTCAGCCAGTGGAGGGTCTCCATCCCCTAACTCTATTGCTGTGATTCCCAGGGACCATGTGTCACATCTGGAATCATACGTGGTATCCAACTGCTGCTCACATGCAATCACCTAGTAGAAAATGAAAAAACAAAAAAAGTGAAGTTTGTGACTTTAACAAACATGTAGCATCCTCGCCAGTGAGACTCATTTAGTTGGAGTGCTGTGCACATGGGTGTGATCCTGTCCGGACACATACCCAGGTTACTGGTTGAGTCACTACAAGAGGCAGCCATTCGATGTTTCTCTCTCAGATCAATATTTTGTTCCCTCTCTCTCTCTCCCTCACTTCCCCTCTCTGTGAAATCAATAAGCAGGTCCTTACGTGAGGATTAAAAAAATCACGTAGCAAGATGTTTAGAACAATGTGTAAGTGTTCAAGCTGCTGAAGTTCGATAGCTATAAGTAAAAGCAGTCACTTGGGAGAGATTGGTAGCAGTAGTAGCAGGAGTTTCATTCTGAGAACACAGACTACCTTAGCAAACACAAGTTCGCAAACACAAGGGAAGAAGCTTATGAAAAGAAATATGTTTTGAAAATGTCAAACAGAAAAGGCAAAGAAACTGTGTCCCAAGTGCAAAGTGATGGGATCAAATGCACAGCCCAAGATCGTACAATCAGTTACTCCATAAACATTTGATGAGTAAATGAAGTCATTCATCTTGGCAAGATGAAGGACATATCTTTAGTGAATTAAAAATGAAGGAGGTAAAGAAAACCAAGCTTGATAGCAGTCTAATTAAATGGACTTGATTTTTCCTAGCATCTAGAAGGCAAGGGTACCTGAAGGAAGAATAAGACAAGTTTGGGAGGAGAAAGATGGCGACAGAGTAGAGAGCAGTGCTGATGGCGTTCTTGAGTGCCAGAGCAGCTGGAGGATAGGATAGGGGACACGAGATGTCTGCAGGTCCCTAAGAATTGGAGTGGTCAGCATCTGGACACAGGGGAGCACAGCCCAGAGGCAGCAGAGACCTGAAGGAGAGCAGGTGAGACAGTTCCAAACCGGCTGGTGGACAGAGGTCAGTTCTGGGCAGTAGCGGCTCTACCCAGAGGGGCAGTTCTAACTGAAGTCTCTCCAGGCTCCCTGGTGACTAGAAATCCGAGCAGTGAAGTGTGGGCAGTGAGGGCAAACTCTGGAGGGAACAAGGAATTGAACTCCTGCAGGGGAGGGACTGTGTGAGAGCCACTTGCTCCTCAACTGAGAGAGGAAGCACCTCCCAGGGCCAGAGGCAGCGGAGGAGAGACCTTCAGGGAGCAGGAGCAGGGGAGCAGGGAAGTGTACCTGCTGGGGCAGCGAGAGGGCCGAAAACGGTGATGCTGTGCCACCAGGTAAAGGGCGGCTCAGAGACCCTGTGAGGGGGAGGGCCCAGCCCTGTGCACCCACACCAGCATGCAGGCTCCCACAGAAACTCCAAACTGCATATCAGGAACTTGCAGCTGGTGCAACTGGCCTGCCCACTGCAGGCGACAAAGGCCTCCTCGAGGAGCTGGAGGGGGAGAAGTAGCGTTAGCCAGCAGTCTGTGCTGTGGACCTTCTGGGGAGCCAGGCACACATCACAGAGGCAGTGGTGAAAAAATCCTTAAAACCTGGACTGCTTGGAGGGTTAGCCTTCACCAGCAGGCGACCCACAGGGCTCCAAGGGAGCCAGGCGCTGTTAGCAGACAGGGGCTCCCTCCTCTGGAAGCTGCGGGGGCAGGACCAGCCATCACAGGAGCCAGCAAGGTTGTAGGTCACCTCGCATTGGAACCAGGTGCCCATTGCAGGCAAGAACCTCCTCCAGGAGCTGGAGGGGGAGGAGCAGCCATAGACACCACAGAAGCACCCTGCAGTTCTTCACACAGAACCAGTGAGAGAAGGGAGGGCCCCAAAACATCAGCAGCACAGAAACCCAGCTAGACTACTGGAGGTCCAGCCTACCTGGGGGCTGACACTCAGAATGAGCCCTGACTGTGACAGCCATAGGCCCTGCCACTCCAAGAACACACAGCTAGACCGTAGACTGCAGACTTGATCAAGAAAAAGAGGCAGACTCCGGAAATGGATTGCTGCTAATCTCAAGCACCTGAGTTACACCGAGAGCTACATGAACTATTAATCCCTAACATATCTTTTTCAAAAGTTACTTCCAACCCTCCCAATTAGTGAATTTTAAGTAAATACTGTTTACACCATAGTGTATCCCAACTCACATATTTTTACTCCTCCCCTATCTCAATTCACCTAAATACCCAAGACCCTCCTCCTACTCTTGTTTTAAAGTCTATTCTCCTGCTACAACTCATTCCCAGTCCTCAAGCTAAGTATTCCTCCATTCCCAGCTGCTTAAACCCTTTCTTTCTTTTTTCTTTCTTCTTTTTTTGTGGGTATGCTACTAGGGACTACACCCTCTTTTTTTCTGCTAAAAGCACACAGGTCCTGGCTCCACCTGGACCAATCAGGGCTCATTAAGGGTGAACAGGGAGGTAAATGTGGCAACTATATATAGGCTTTTACTGTTGACTTGCACTTGAGGCTTTCTGATTCTCCCCTTCCTCATTTCTATAGAATAGATAAGTTGGCTTTCTCTCTCGTGTTCCTGCTATCTTTGCTACTCCTTTGCACCCTTCAAAATTATCTATACTTTAGTCAACTTAATAATTTTTTCTCCTTGTATGTCTTATCATATCTACATCCCTTTTAAGACTGGCTCAGTTGCAGCTGAGTGTGTGATTAAAAGCGGGGGTTACCTTGGAGGGTATGGGTATATAGATAGGTTCATAGGCAGTCAAAAGGGGGATTAAAAGAGAAAGGTATCTCTGAAGGTGTGGTTATTTTGCCTGGACTGGTGGCTCTGTTTTAGGAGCAGCTCAAAAACAGTATGAGAAAAGATAGAAGGAGTGTCTCTCAATCAGCCAACTGGAAGGAAAGGAGCAACACATACAACCAATCCAAAATACAACCAGACAGCCCAAATTAATGACATAAAGGGCACCCCAAGAGCAACAAGTGGAGGAAATCTAGGATACTGCAACACTGAACTCCACAAATCTACTAATATAGATGGGTGCCCTACAAAGGCAGGGAATCAAAGCAGATTAATCCAAGACAAAAACAAGCAACAACAGACACCCAAAATGGGGGGAAAAAGAATCAGTCCATCACCAAAAGGAAAGGAAGAATCCCCAGAAAGATCACTAAATGAAACAGAGGCAAACAAACTGTCAGATATGGAATTCAAAAGAATGATGATAGAGAATTTCAATGAGTTCGGCCAGCCAAAGAAAACTATTAACAACTCCAAGAGAACTACAAAGAACTCCAGGAAAGCTGTAAGAAACTTACTGAGAGCTACACCAGCATTAAAAAGCATTTAGAAACTATTAGTAAAAGCCAGGAGGAAATGAAGAATACAATTTCTGAATTGAAGAATACAGTAGAAGGAATCAACGGTAGGCTACAGGAAGCAGAGGACCGGATCAGCGAGTTGGAAGACAATGTAGAAAAATATTCCAAGAGAGTATAAGAGAATGAAAAAAGGCTGAACAAGAATGAAGAGGTTTTAAGAGAGCTGCAGGACAACATGAAACACAATAATATCCATATCATAGGGATACCAGAAGAAGAGAAACAAGGAATGGAAAACCTGTTCAAAAAAGTAATGATAGAAAATTTCCCTAACATGATGAGTGAAAACATTACTCAAGTTCAGGAAGCACAGAGGGTCCTAATGAAGAGAAACCCAAAAACCCAAACAGATCAACTCCAAGACACATTATAATTAAAATGGCAAATTTCAGAGACAAACAGAGAATCCTAAAAGCATCAAGAGAGAAGTAGCAAATAACATAGAAGGGGGCTCCAATAAGGCTATCAAATGATTATTCAACAGAAACAATACAAGCCAGAAAGGAATGGCAAAAAATATTCAAAGTAATAGGAAACAAAGGCCTGCAACCAAGAATACTCTACCCAGCAAGTCTCTCATTCAAAATGGACAGAGAAATAAGGAGTTTCCCAGACAAAAGAAGACTAAAAGAATACATCTCTACCAAACCAGCATTGCAAGAAATGCTAAAGGGTCTGCTTTAAAAAAAAAAAAAAAAATGAAGAAACAAAGAGAGACAAAGAGGAACACAGGTACGAAGTGGGAAAATGGGAATAAATAAGCATCAATCAATAATTACCTTAAGTGTAAATGGATTAAATGCACCAATCAAAAGACACAGGGTAGCCCAATGGATAAGAAAACATGACCCACATACATGCAGTCTTCAAGAGACCCACCTCAGAACAAAAGATCGACACACATTGAAAATGATGGAAAAATATATATCAAGCAAATGGACATGAAAAAAAGGCTGGAGTAGCAATACTTATTTCAGACAAAATAGATTTTATGATGAAGGCCATAAAAAGAGACAAAAAGGACATTTCATAATACTTAAGGGAACAATCCATCAAGAAGAAATAACTCTGGTAAACATATATGCATCCAATGTAGGAGCTCCAAAATATATAAGGAAAATCTTGGAGGACTTCAAGAAGGATATAGACTGCAACACACTAATAGTAGGGGATTTTAATACCCCACTATCAACAATGGACAGATCTTCCAAACAAAAAGTCACCAAAGATGTTGTGGCATTGAACAACACTCTAGAGGAAATGGACCTAACTAATATACACAAAACCTTTCACCCCAAAAAAGCAAAATACGCATTCTTTTCAAATGAACATGGAACATTCTCTAAGACAGACCACATGGTAGGTCACAAGACAAACCTCCACAAATACAGGAAAATTGAAATCATAAGCTTCTTCTCAGATCACAATGGCTTGAAACTAGAAACCAATCTTAAGGGAAAAAACCAAAAACACTCTTAACTTATGGAGACTGAATAACATGCTTGCAAGTAATGAATGGATTAACAATGAGATCAAAGATGAAATCAAAAATTTCTGGAAACAAATGGCAATGAATACACAACAGTCCAAAACCTATGGGACACAGTAAAGGCAGTCCTCAGAAGGAAATTTATAGCAATACAGGCCTACTTAAAAAGGTCACAAGAAGTTTATACAAACAACATAACCATAAAGCTGCAAGAACTAGAGGAACAACAACAAACAAAGCCCAGAGCAAGCAGAAGGAAAGAAATCATCAAGATCAGAAAAAGAGGACAGAGGGGAGCAAAAAGGGGATGGATGTAATACAACAATAATAAAATTAAAAAAAAGAAAGAAAGAAAGAAAGAAAAGATCAGAGAAGAACTAAATAACTTAGAGACTCAAACTACAATTTGAAGAATCAACAAGTCCAGGAGCTGGTTCTTTGAAAAAATAAACAAAATTGACAACCCTTTATCCAGACTCATCAAGAGAAAGAGAGAGAGGACCCAAATAAACAGAATCAGAAACAACAGAGGAGAAATCATAACTGATACTTCAGAAATACAAACGATCGTTAAGAGATTACTACAAACAACTATATGACAAGAAATATGACAACCTGGATGAAATGGGCACATTTCTGGAAATATATAATCTACCAAAACTGAATCCAGAAGAAGCAGAAATCCTGAATAGACCAATAACAACTAGTCAAATTGAAGAAGTAATCCAAACTCTCCCAAAGCACATGAGCTCCGGGCCAGATGGATACAGAGGTGAATTCTACAAAACATTTAAAGAAGAACTAACTCCTATCCTTCTCAACCTATTCCATAAAATCCAAGAAGAGGGAAGACTCCCAAACTCTTTCTATGAGGCCAATATTAATCTAATCCTAAAACCAGTTCAAGACACAACTAAGAAAGAAAACTATAGGCCAATATCTCTGATGAACACAGATGCTAAGATTCTCAACAAAATATTGGCCAACCGGATCCAGCAGTACATTACAAAGATTATACACCATGATCAAGTGAGTTTCATCCCAGGGATGCAAGGATGGTACAACATTCATAAATCAATAAATGTAATACACCACATCAACAAAATGAAAGACAAAAACCATACGATCATGTCAATAGATGCTGAAAAAGCACTTGATAAAGTACAGCAACCATTTATGATTAAAACCCTCAGCAAAATGGGAATAGAAGAAGCATACCTCAACATCATAAAGGCCATCTATGAGAAACCTGAAGCCAACATCATACTCAATGGGCAAAAACTAAAAGCTTTCCCCCTAAGATTAGGAACAAGACAAGGCTGTCCACTTTCTCCACTTCTCTTCAACATGGTCTTAGAAGTTCTAGCCATAGCCATTGGAGAAGGAAAAGGAATCAAAGGTATCCAAATTGGAAAGGAAGAAGTCAAACTGTCATTTTTTGCAGATGATATGATAATGTCATATCACCTATGACACTAAAAAGCAAATTTAGCAAAATAGGTGGGTATAAAGTCAATATCCAGAAATCAAAAGCATTTTTGTATACCAATAATGAAATGTCAGAAATAGAAGCTAGAAAACAAATCCCATTTACCATAGCAACAAGAAAAATAAAATACTTAAGAATAAACTTAACCAGGGAGGTAAAAGACCTGTACTCAGAAAACTACAGAACAATGAAGAAAGAAATTAAGGAAGATACAAATAAATGGAAGCATATATCATGTTCATGGATGGGAAGAATTAACATCATTAAAGTGCCCATACTAACCAAAGCAGTCTATAGATTCAATGCAATCCCAATTAAAATACCAATGACAGACTTCACAGAAATAGAAAAAATACTTTAAAATTTTACATGGAGCCAAAAACACCCATGAATAGCCACAGCAATTTTGAAAAAGAAGAACAAGGTACGAGGAATCACAATACTGGACATCAAACTATACTACAAGGCTACTGTCATCAAAACAGCCTGGTACTGGCATAAGAATAGACATATAGATCAATGGAACAGAATAGAGAACCCAGAAATAAACCCAGGACTCTATGGTCAATTAATATTCAACAAAGCAAGAAGGAACATAAAATGGAGCAAAAACAGTCTCTTTAACAAGTGGTGTTGGGAAAACTGGACAGCAACACGCAAAAAGATAAAACTAGACCACCAACTTACACCATACACCAGACTAAACTCAAAATGAATAAAGGACATAAACATAAGCAGTGCCACCATAAAGGTCCTGGAGAAAAATATAGGCAGTAAAATTTTAGATATCCTATGCAGATATATGTTTACTGATACTTCACCAAGGGCAAAGGAAATCAAAGAACGAATCAACAAATGGGACTATATCAAATTGAAAAGTTTCTGTTCAGCTAAAGAAAATATCAGCAAAATTCAAAGGGAACTAACTGTATGGGAAAGCATATTTGCCAATGATACCTCAGACAAGGGTTTGATCTCCAAAATACATAAAGAACTAATGCGACTCAACACCAGGGAGACAGACAGCCCAAGTAAAAAATGGGCAAAGGACCTGAACAGACAACTCACTGAGGAAGATATACAAAGGGCCCAGAGGCATATGAAGAATGCTCAACATCGCTAGTCATCAGAGAGATGCAAATTAAAACTGCATTAAGATACCACCTCACACCTGTCAGAATGGCAATCATCAACAAATCAACAAACAACAAGTGTTGGCGAGGATGCAGGGCAAAGGGAACCCTCATACACTGTTGGTGGGAATGCAGGCTGGTGCAGCCACTGTGGAAAACAGTATGGGG